>DWHP01003555.1:0-13301 GCA_018247895.1 Parnassius honrathi
GCAGTGAGACGTATATAGGCTGTAACTTTTTAAACTTTAAAAATATGATATTAATAGGTACATAAACAATGTTTTATTTTTCATTTTTCAATAGTTGTTTCTCTTTGTTTTCTATTAATCTATTGTAGTGTTGTCATGAGTCGTTTTAAATGAGAAAAATTAACAAACAAGCATTCAAAACGACATTTTAAAGCACTCACAAAATTATGTAAATGCTTCATCTTTTTTTTAATTCCGGACAGATGATATTACTAGGACTAGAACGAGGTGTGGAATTAGCAAACTTGTGTAGCAAACTTGTCATGAAGGACGGTGTCCAATACGTGTCCAAATTTATTTGTACTTACGTTAACGCAAATATTGCACAAATCAAATTAAAATAGTACTAAAGAGTAACCTACGCGCCACGTTTTCCCGGCAACTCTGTGTGTGAAATACTTTCGTAATTTACGTCAGCCCGCGTGTTTCTTAAGTCTTATGCGTTACATATTTCACGTGCTAGCAATAAAGTTGATAGATAATTTGAATAAAACTTGTAACTATTTGTTTGTTTCACATATCTTTTTTTTCAATCTCATTAGTACCTAATTTCTGTCACACCGTCTGTCAGTGCTATCGTGCTGCTGCACCGTAAACGTTACCGAGGTATTCAGAAGGCGATTCAAGTGAAATAGTATCAATAACATCGAATTAAATTGTATAATAAAACGAAAAATTCATTCCTATAATCTTTTGAGTATTCATATACTTCGTAGATTTATATAAATAAGATATAGGCCAATCGCCGGTTATTTATTAAGACGCGGGACATCGACGCACTGCCGGGCATTTGAAACCAAAACAACGTTACATTTTATAAATAAAAATAGCGCAACTAGAACGAGGTGTGGAATTAGCAAACTTGTGTAGCAAACTTGTCATGAAGTATACGGTGTTATTTTAATATGAATCTACTATTAGCGCCATCTAGCGTTCAGTAGAATCACTAATAGGGTAATCTTATGTTTATTACGCAGTTACTAGCACCATAATATTTTAATTGTACGGTACATATTTTTATCGTAAATGAACTTTACTACAAGGTTTCAGTTGTAATAATCAAGTCTATCAAAAATTCTGAAAACTATTTCAAAATTACGGCAGCTTTTATTTTACTATGTAGTCTAAATTATTCAATTTCACAATTTTGCTTATGTACTCGTAGAAGGCCTAGTAAGTTATCAGGTTCAATATTTTAATTATAATTTTTACAACTGCAAGCAAAATAGTTTTTAAAATATACCTACCTACCTAATTGTAGATAAATAGGTAATAGAATCAGGCGCTACTTTCAATTTGTCTTTCAAGCGTGTTGATTAAATTATTTTCCATCTGCAGTAAGAGAAGCTCATGTCAAGTATTTTGCGGACCATTAAAGAAAATAAAATAAAAAAGATTTTACTTACTTCTAGACGAAATGAAAGGAAACATATCAAGATGAATAATAAGTTCTCGTTTGAAGCGAAACACGTGTCCTTTTTGACGGTTTTGTAGGTACAGTATATTCTTACCTCTCATATTGGGTTTGTAGTGGTTTTGGGTGTGCTTTCTATAATTTAGTGTTACAAGCAAGCTAACACTTACTGAATAACAAGTAAGTGACTGCAGAATTGGACTCTAGCATCGCATCTCGCACGGAACAAGTATTTGTATGTATAGCCTAAAATAATTGTTCCGGGTATGGACGTTTGTCCTTGTGCAATTTATGTTTAGACCGCCTCTACGATACAGGAGAAAATCCTAGTGTGGGGGAACATTTTTAAAAAAGGAGTAGGAGAATAAATGAAGGCCAATAAGACGGGTGTTGTATACCTTACAGCCTGTAATAAGTACTCACCAAGCGGCGAAAGATATTTACAAGAATAAGGCCCTTTCTACCTACCTAGACCATCTTGAGGGTGCTCTTCAAATAAAGTTATACACGTAAATTATTTTTTTACGCGGATCTGACCAAAATAAAATTTTATCAATGTTTCATCAATGAGTGACAAACGAGCACACAGTTCACCTGATGGTAAGTGGATGCTGTGGCCCTTAAACTTCTACATCTATCTTCGATTAAGAATCAAACTGCAGATGCATTGCCATTCCCGAGGACAAAGATAGAATGCCTCATTTCCAGTAAAAGGAGTCTACGGTTCCCTACACTCACCATACGAAACACAGCAGCATTTAACTGCTATTCCACGCTGGTAATCTGTGAGAGCTTGGTCTTTCCCGAGCCGACCCATTCGTATCACAACTATACAAATATAGCTGCAGCATGGCTCTACCACGTAGAAAAAAGTTAGTTATACAACTTAACGCCCTCCAAATTTCGGCCACGGCGGATTGCCTCAACGGAGGCTAGCCATGGGCGCAGGACAGGATTATAGTGCCCAAGTGTATGCGCAAGCACAGGTGCACTCTTTATTCCGTCACTCTCACAATCCAATGGGACGGTAAACCGACACGACCGGAGAGAGATCAGGCGCAGGACCAACGGCTTTACGTGCTTTCTGAGGCACGGGGGTAAGATACCGCCAACTTCCTGACCTTCCTTCCTGCCCGAGATTTTTTTGCCCGACCCGGGATTCGAACCTAGGACCTCATGATCAGCAGTCGCACTACTACAACCACTAGACCAACGGGACAATCACTTAGTACTTATTATACATATAGAAGTAATGTTTCCTAATGGCAGCGTGTTTTATACGTGGTAGAGCCACGCTGGAGCTACATTATGGTAGAAGCACGAATGGCTCGGCCGAGGAAGGACCACGCTCTCACAGAACACCAGCGTAAAATAGCAGCTTAATGCTGCTGTGCTTCGTATGATGAGTATAGAAATCCGGAGACCTTTTTGTACTGGAAACGAGGCATTCCAGTATAATAGTCCTCAGGGCTAACAACGCATCTGCGTTTTGATTCTCAATCGAGGATAAATGTAGATATCTATTGGCCACAGCATCCACTTACCATTAGGTGGAATGTGTGTGCGTTTGTCACCACTATTCTATAAAAAATGTATCAGTAATCGAAATTTAGGACAGCGGTAACAAAATCAATTAATATATCGTACTGATTTGTTTACTTCCTTTTCATACAGTATTAAATTTTTTTACTTTCCGCACACGACACACCTCTACTTTCAACAATACTATTATTCAGGTAATTTCACTGGTACAAACACTAAGCAACATATTCATGTTGCTCGCTATACGCGATATAAATTTTAAGGCAAATAATACAAATGATAAACGCTTGCCAGTCGTGGCGACTACGACAAATATCCTCCCCATGTGGCAATCTATGGGGGAGGCCTATGTTCAGCAATATTATAAATTATTTAAGAAGATATACATATTTAAATACTAACATCAACTTTCAGTCAACATCAGTTGTATGAGAGGAACTCGAATCCTTGAAAAGTTATTAATCAACTTACCTTTTAATGTCACCTTTCTAGGCTTCTGTAGTGAAGGCAATATCTGAATTTTCTCTTCTATGCCGGCAATGTACACTGAAGGTTCTTTGGGTATGTTGAAATCGATGCGTTCTTGTCGCGCCGCTTTGGACGGTAGGACAATTTTACAGAACTCTTGAAAAGGTATCATTATGTGGCTAAAATTATCGCCCGCTAATAACCTTGGTAAAGTTCGGACCAGTGATGAAACTGTCGGATTCTACAGAACAAAGTAAGCTCTTTAATACGAGGCAACGACGTGTTATTTTCTACGTGGTAGAGCCATGCTGCAGCTATATTCTAGTTGCAGCACGAATAGCTCGGCTCGACCGGGGAAGGACCACACTCTCACAGAATATCAGCGTAAAATAGCAGCTTAATACTGCTGTGTTTCGTATGGTGAGTGTAGAGAACCGGAGACCCTTTTTACTGGAAACGAGGCTTTCCATCTCAGTCCTCAGGGCCGGCAACGCATCGGCATTTTGATTTTTAATTGAAGATAAATGTAGGTGTCTATGGGCCACAGCATACGCTTAACATCAGGTGGACTGTGTGCTCGTTTGTCGCCCTTATACTTTAAAAAAAATGTAGTAAGCAATATTGATGTGGCATCTCAAAACTCAAAACAAGATTGTTTAGAAAATTATTAAAATTTGTTACTTAAGAAGAAATTCTTTAAATACTAACCAACGTTAATCGACGTGTGATGGCGCCAAGAAAATACTAAAGTTTTCCAGCGCCATTACATTTTCATTACCAGTCGGTACAAACCAGTCGGTATCGAGCTTCGCAAACGTGAGCGCACGTTACGTTGCAATACTTAACAAGAACGGGATTAAAATACCTATTCACGGTCACAACGATATTAAAAGTGTTACGTGGCTTATAAAATAACATATTATTCGATCAGCGTGGAACAATTTTTAAGTTTGAAATCAATTTCAAGTTTCGTCTATTAGTGGAATGATCTGTATTGTGGTTCTAATTTATTTTGCGGCCACGAGTGTTAATAACGAAACAAAAAAGGTCCAATTTGGAAATCTATCGAAACGCGTTGATAACGAACATCCGTGGGAAAGTATCGACTTCTTCGCGGTTGGCCAACGAACGAATTGCAAAAAAAAGGGATCGAGATGACGAATGAAGGAGACAAACTCAAGGACGGCGCGCTCCGCCACCTCCCCCCCTCCCCCTCCGCGGAATGCACCAGTCGGACTCGGACTATTTTTAGTAATCAAACCAGACGCGGGGCCCAGCCTGGAATACCGGCGCAAACAAACCTTCGCGAATGCTTACAAGCCTATTGAAATTTAAAATTGACTGCGTCAGAGAACGCTAGTAACACATTCGGTTTACTAAGAACTTGTGCGTTGGATTTAATGGGCACTTATTGAAAAAAATAATGCTTATTGTAACGAGCACCGGACATCACCTTAGTGCTTTTACTTATTGACATTTGTGTGAACGGAATTATTAAAATTGCCAGCACATAGAATTATTGATAGTCGGAATGTTTCTATATAAATAACTTGTTCGCGGGATTTTTATGTTACAAATTGGTAACATAAAAAGCTAGTCACCCTAGTCCCCTTAATCGATGCGATTTTACTGAGACGTTTAAAAATAGCAAGCAGATCTTTTGAACTTACCATTTAAAGGATCCCATTTTGAGATCCAGTGTTAGATTGAAAGAAAGAAACAAGATATGATACTCTACTTTTTTTAATGTGTGTGTGTGTGTTGTGTACATGTATCTAAGAGTGCGCGTGTGTTCGTATGATAAGAAACATTTTCGCCTCGCTAATCTCGGAAAAAATAATGAGCCCCTCGAATCCAATTTCAATTTGATGCGAAATTACCGTTGAGGTATTACTACTACGTATATCTAGTTCGATTGAAATTACATTATTGCTATAACTAAGTTCAGACAAAGAAACGAACTTACCGAATCACACCAATATAATTTTTTTTTAGTTAGTATACGTCAGCTCTTGATTACTTTACTAAGTGTATATGATAAACAATACTCAAATTCGCGATATAAATTTATCAAGCAATTGTGCCGTGAATTAGGTTTTTAAATTTATTTTATGAAATTTTTAAACTTACAAAAAAGAAATTACAAGCGGTTGTTCATATCTTAATGGCGTGCAAATAAGCCCTGAGCTTAAAAGAAGCCTGTTATTTTAATATTACAGACAGACACTTCAATTTTTATTATATATATATATAGATTTAAATATGTCCCAACGAATATAGCTTTTTAACCTTATATTTATGTCTTTGGTGTAGCGCTTTGAAAGCATAGGTATATTTAGAAGCAGTACTTGAAACCATACTCGATACATAATTAGTAAAATATACCTAAAAGAGAAGACAACGTATTAAACATCTCACTGTTGTGCACACTCCTCTAATTTTTCGACCAAAAAATCATCTTATTCAGATATTTGAGCTCCGTCGATGGCAATTTTTGTGTAACAACGCACATTATTGATTTTAAAAATCATAACGTATTGTTATTGTCCCCATACTTAATTCAGAAAACATAGCTTTTTATAGAATAAGGATGACGCAAGGACAAACGATCACAAAGCTTACATGGTGGTGAGTGGATGCTGTGGCACATAGTTATTTACTTCTATCCTCGATTAAGTATTGAAACACAGATGCGTTGTCAACCCTGAGGACTAAGATGGAATGCCTCGTTTCGTGCTACAAACACAATATAGCTGCGGCGTGGCTCTAACATGTAAAACTACTAACACGTACGACGGCCTCAGCAATTAGAAGCACTGATTGCTGAGGCCTTAAGGTGAAATGGGCGCTAAAAGATTTTTCACGCTTTACAGGTGCGCAGAAAATCAATTTTTTGTCATTAAAAACTTCGAATTCAACTTTTTTAATTATCATGATAGTTAAAGACTTTTCTTAGAGAATTAAAATGGCCAAAACACTATTGACACATTTTGGTTCGATACAAGAAGATCGCAAATTTTCCTCAAAATCTACAATTTAGGTACGTCAATTATGGGAAAAAGCAATTTCATTCGAATGTAATTAAAGCAATTATGATTAAATTCTGTCTATGTGTTCACCAGTAAAATACATGGAGGGAATTATGGGTTTATTTTCCAATAAAAGATTATATTTAATTTTAAAAAGAAATATCTAATAAATATAGTGCGATAAAATTGCACGCGGGCCAGCCAAACAGGAGCATACAATACGGACCACCGGGTCCTCACTCGTGACCACGATACTATTTCGGCTTATCGTAAAGATGAGGTAAATGTCTTCTTTTTTGCGTTAAGTCAGGAGGCAGCCAACGATACTACGTATTTTATGACTAGTTTTAATCTGGCTCACTAATCTTAAATTATGATCATTCTAAAATACACCGTCGTCTATGCCGAAATCTATAAAAAAGAGAAGGTCGCAGGCAAGGTAAGATTCCGTCCTGTCGTAATTTGATATAATCACCACCTGGTGCGCTACGCACATTACGTATTGAGTTGTAACGGCAAGACAGAAAAAAAATAAAAGGATTTATAAAGGTTTTGATACTGTCGGCACCTAACAAATCTGATTATGTCTCAGCTTGGTTTAAATATTAATTTATCTTCCGCTTCTTTTCAAGAACCTAAAACCGAAATTTTACTTTATTTTGAATTGTAATGCTAATACAAATTAAATATTAGTGGGTATTTCTATGATAAAATTAACATTTTTTATCTCTATGCAAATAATAAGTTATTTTGACCGGAATACCTTGTATAATAATTCTTCCAAAATCTTCACTGAACGAGAGCGTCACATAGCGGTCACTTTAGTTGAGTTGTGATCGTATCCGTGTATCTGATACTTCGTCTAAATTTATGTACCACTGATTTTATCATATAAGCGTTACGTTAGTAACGGATAGGTTAACAACAAGTAAACGCTCATAATTGCACTGTTAATAGCTTTTCATGCTGCGTCTCGCACCCGCACAATGAAATGGATTTAAAAGAACCTGTTAAGTTTAAAAAAAATATTTCTCTGCATAAAATCGTGAAGCTCAAGAACACGCGACATAAAAATAATGTAACAAGAGCCTTTCAAATAACGAAATTTAAAGAACTGTGACCTTCTAAATTTCGATGAAGTAGATGATATTATCATCTGAAAAACGAATTTCTTATGTGAAATTTGCTACAAGAAAATAGGCTGAATTTAATGTAGTCTCGTTAAGAAACAAGTCTCACACAACACTCTCTCGTTTTTGACTAACTTCTACTTAGCTTACCTTTTAAAATGATAATTACAACCAACCGAGACCCAATAACTTGAACAATTTACACGATTCTAAAACTGAACAACAATCAACAATCCGTAATGTTAAACTGACAAATATAACTATGGTATAAAACAATACATGTTTTAATAACAGCTTACGTCGTTATTTATATATCATTAACGATATCTATAATAACGTACGCTGCCTGATGTAATCACTAATGCGAGAACAATGCGTTTATAGCCAATATTATATATGTCTTAAATAATATTTACCGATATATTTGAGAAGTAAAAACATTTTTGAATGAATGTTTTGAAATCTTCTTTTTAATACGCTTTATATCAACTTCACTTGTAGGGTACACCTAATACATACATAGATGTATGAATGAAATGAAATTTTGTTATACAGATTTCATCTGCATAGATGTCTGAATAATATGAAATTTGGAAAAAAATCGATTACCATGTTTTAGTACTCACATCATAGATTCACAATAACTCGTGACCATTGAAATAATACCAGTTTTTACGGATTTTATCGCGTATATTTAACTTACTTTTTACTCGCCTTAATTAAGATCTTAGCGCTTCCTCGAATGTCCTTTTTTGTTGATATTTTGACACACGTAGGAATGAGATTATGGTCTCGGCATCTCTTCAAGAAATTTAAGGTTGTTAGATATCTTGCGCGCTTGGTCTTTAGATCGTGACCATAGCTTAAGTTTTCTGAAACTCTAATATCGTTATGTTTCTATTTGAATAGAACACGTAAAATATTAAAAATTCAAATTCCTAAACAAATTATTTAGAACTGGATTAAAACGTCATATGATCGAAAGGAGTTTATTTTATTGTTCCAAATCACGTTTTAAATTATAAGGAAAACCAGTTATATCCGAAAAAGGGACCAAAGCTCATATTTCCAGTGCAAATAAACGATCTAAATCTAAATAAAAGCTTCGACGTGAAGTTCAAATAAGGGATCACCATTTTTAGAGTCCATTAAAAAGCATCTCGACGTCGGTTGCGGTAAAGCTGGCGCAGTCGTGACAAATATCCAATCACAAGCCAACCATGAAGCAGCGGCATAGAACCTGCGGAACTGCGATCTCAAATAGAAAAGGGCCGATGAACCCCAGCACCTGTCGGTACGGTTACCGCAGCCCCTCATGATTTTTTCCCATTCGACTTCCGTTCCGCAGTTTTTGCCGACCTGTCGATAACCTGTCTGATAACCGCGGACACGGCTCATTAGCGGAATCGCCGCCTGCGATGTTGATTGGTGTAAATCGTTTAACTTCGCTCGGGCTCAGTCGTTGTACCGGCCATATCTTGATGGGATAATTCGTTGCACTCGAATAAATCTCTGTCCGTGCGCTGCGGTGTCGTTGACATTGTATGACTTCCAAGAAACGGCGGCAGTTAACCATGCAAATTGAAATGAAATGCCAAAATCGAAATTTACGTAAACGTGAAATAAGGTTTTCTCTATCGCAAATTGAAACTTACGACCTTTACTCTCACCATACGAAACACAACAGCATTTTTGGACTGGTGTTCAGTATCGTCGTAAATGTACAAATATTAATAAACATTAATATGAGCTAGAAAAACTCTATATTTTGTTATATTCGCTTATCGAACACTATGCAACTAGTTTGTTTCATAGATCGTTTTGTTTCCCATTTTATATATTTTACCTGCGCTCGCTGTCGCACTTGAGTAAACATTATGATAAAAATGCAAAATGGTAGAGCGCTTTGTTGATTTTTTCTTGTCTTATGCAAAGTACTCAACTTCCAACCAAGCAATATTCAATGAAATGAGAAGTACACAAGAGTTTATACATACGTTTATTTATTTATTCTATATTGCATTCCTTAAAACAAAAATAAATACATAGTAGGGATTTAATGTCTTGAGACATTCTCTACCAGTCAACCCATGGAGTGGTGAGAATTAGTAAGTATAGTGTATATTAAAGAGAACTTACAGGAACCGTAATAACGTGGAGATGCAGCAGTTGGTTCAGCCTTGTATTTTAAAGCAATCTGTGGTAAATCTATGTTCCTTTTTTTCTTTTTTTATGGGATAAGGGTGACAAACGAGCACACAGTCCACCTGATGGTAAGTGATTGCTGTGGTCCATAGACATCTACATCTATACTCGACTACGAATTAAAATGCAGATGCGTTGTCACCCGTTAGGACTAAGATGCAGTAAAAAGGGTTTCCGGTTCTCTACACTCACCATACGAAACACAGTAGCATTAAACAACTATTTTACGCTGGTATTCTGTGAGAGCGTCGTCCTTCCCCGGTCGAGCCGACCCATTCCTGCTACAACTATACTACCTATATATGTGCAGCATGGCTCTACCACGTTAAATTTCAGTAGCTCAGTAGTAGACTTTTGATATGAGCTATAACGGTGATGATAATGGAAACGTTTATTTCATTTGTGACGATAAAATTTGGGCAATAAATTATTATTAAGATAATTTATTTTTATTAAAAACAGATGAGAAAATGTTATTTTTTTGGCCGTAATACTCATGCTAATATCTATTATTAATATGTATTATACAAATATTTATTAATCTTTATATCTGTATAAACGACGTAATATGGCTAGCGGCCAGCACCTGGACGTCGACCGCTAGCCGCGAAAAATTCGTCATCAAGTTATCTTGAGTGGTAGTAAAATATTGTTTCAATAATCCCCCATTCGGCATATGTGGCTTGACTCTTATTACACAGGATATAAAGGGGCACGTAAAAGGTTTGCATTCGATATGATATAACATACAATAGATATAGAGTCATTTGTACGATTTGAGGTTTTTCGTTTGTGGTATACTTCACACATGCTAAGGAAATGTAAGCTATAAGATGTTTATACATGTATTATGGCTGCAGGACAATAGGCCACACTCACAGCATAAAATGGCAGCGTAGTGCATTTATGTTCCGTATGAAAAGGGACGAGTACCGGAGAATATTTTTACTGAAATCTTAGTTTTAAGGGCTTACAAATCAGAATGTGGTTTCTAGGGCAAAATATTCCATTTACCATCAAATGTGGTATATATGCTTCTTAATCACCTTTTCTTGTTAAAAAAGGTATAGTACGTCCAAAATTATGTGTGCTTTAAAATACCTACTCATAGAAGGTTGTTGTTGTTTTTATTATTCGCTCGATTTTATGATTCGTTCTTTTTATATCTTTAAATTTCTGGCCAGTAACTACTTCTTTGTAGAAATTTTTAAATTAGCGATCCGTTGTGCATTTTTACGTTTACAAGGACTTAAAATATAACTAGAGTGATATTTTTCTTCCGAATTAATGGCTTAATATAGGTTATAAACTCTTTTCAAACTTTTTTAAAAAAGGCGTTTTGTCGTAGATTATTTTACAATTTAAATTCGGCATATTCTTAATGCAAAATTTATTTTTATAAGGTCATCGTGTGGGGGATCTCAATTACAAAGAATTTTTTCTTAAGCTCCATTTCAAAAGAAATAAAACTAATAAAAACAGAATTAGGTTAAAAATATTCAGAATTGTGTGATTTTAAGGATTTTTCTTTTAAATTAATCCTATATTATTTGACGTCAAGAATCGTTTAGAAATAAGCAACCATCTACACTAACAATTTATCTCTTATATTATCTCTATATATATATGTATTTAGATTGGCTTTAAAATAAGCCATTGAAATACGTTGTCCGTTTTTATTTTAAATCATTATTTGAACAAAATTCACCTGTAATGTCTTGAAAACGCTAAGAATGCTCATAAATAAGTATCAAGTTCCAAACCCAAGCATTGTAATTAAAAATATAATAGTTATTTGTAAGGTTGTGGTAACAAGGAGGCGTTGGACTCTAATGAAAGCTGAACAATGAAGGTCGAGGACCCGTAGGTCACAACAGCCAACTTACAGCGACAACCAGGCCTTGAGCTCATACCTTCTGCATATACTTCTAAAATATTAAATATTTCACTTACGACAAACTGACATATTTCCTTTTAAACTTGTGAATGTGTTGCTCTTATATAAGGTCGTAAATATATTACGTTATTATTAAAGTAACCTGTAAGAGGTACATACTTAACCATTATGAAATTTTATAAAAACTCAATTATATATATGAATGATTGAATTTCAAGTGGGATTAGGTTTTTTATACTAAATTTACATGTAATCTGCTTAAATATATCGTAGCTCTTTTCATCCTTCATTCATCATATTATTAACACCTAACACTCAATTAATCAAAATTTACCAAAGGTAACCGAACGCTTGATTAAATTAAATTATTAAAAACAAATACCTGATATGGGACCGATGCTAGCTGCGAGCAGCAGGAGGCTGGTGGCGATGATGAGCTGCATGTTGGCAGAGTCGTGTTTTCTAGAGATTGAGATATGTATAGACACTCGCAAGAGTGCGCTCACGCAACATAGGACACACGGGCACACTGAGCACGCGCTACCCGGGACCCTCCTTATAACAGTGACGCGTCCCGCGCGCACCACTGCTGAAACAATGGTCCCGTTCCTACGTCTATTGCCGACGACGCCACCTACATAGCCATCTACGACTACATCTATTGCACGCGTCACGTATCTAGTGAGCAATGGAGACGTTGCAACGTCTTGTAACCGCTAACGAAGCGCACTGTGCGTCAGTCGCGGACGTCCGGCGGGCGGCGGACACTCGGCGCCCGCGCTCCTCCGCACGGGAGTTATCTCAAATCGTACCGCACAATAGTTTGCGTTTGCGGTCAATTTGTTCTTGTTGCGGTCGACGCAAATTCTTGGCTTGTCCAAAGGGCTGTCGTAGTTTTTTCTCGGTTAAAGACGGCTCTCTTCAAGGGTGTGCCATATGCCTTTGTTGTTCCATTGAGCATCGTGAACATCCCGACTGCAATTATTACATACATACTAATTTATTATTACAACGTCTGCTGCGTGCACAGAAAATTCCTTTGAAATAGTTTTATGGATTCGTATAGTGGTGCCAACAAAGTGAGATCGAACGTCTTTCAGTAATCTTAAGTTTCCTAAACTGAAGGTGATTTTAGTTTTTATCTTATAAAACACTTTTTAAAGTACATGCACGTAGTGGTACAGCATGCTACAGCTTTGTTGTAGTTGTAGGTGGTAGAGCCATACCGCAACTATATTAGTGGTATAAGTATTTGTAGCATGAATGGGTCAGCTCGACCGGGGAAAGACCACGCTCTCATAGAACAGACAGTGTAAAATAGCAGTTTAATCCTGCTGTGTTTCGTATAGTAAGTAAAGAGAGCCGAAGACCCTTTTTACCCTTTTAAACGAGGAATTCCATCTTTGTCCTGAGGGGTGACGACGCATCTGCATTTCATTTATTTAATTTTAATTTCAATATACTGTTAAATTAATTCAAACTATGTCTTAATTTGGAATAGTCTTCTGACATTCTACAGTAACAAATACCTGAACCAGGATAAACCTGAATCTCAGGTGTATGTGCTAATAGATAAC
>DWHP01003556.1:0-13298 GCA_018247895.1 Parnassius honrathi
GTCTGTACTACTTACCTCTACACCCCATACTTAGTATTATGGCGCTGCTATAGCTACGTGGTAAATTTTAAAGAACACACCGAAAAATATAAATGGGATAGACGACTTTTCCGAGGTTATATTTAGTAAATAAAATTATTTTAGATTTAAAACTACTTAGCAGTTTAACAGCACACTTCACACCGTCATCACCTGCTAAGTTCATTTCAGGTATCTGTTGCCTGTAGCTCATCCATCGCTGATGTGGAGAGTTTTTGAACTGTTATTTACTGCTTACAGATGGACACTTTTTCAACTATTCTCCTATGGGACTTGGTACCTTCACAGACTAATATGATACTTGATGACTCTGTGTAAAAAAACGTGCGTAGGAAAGCGCTAAATAAAGGTGGCGCTACTCTAACTACAGTCAAATTTTAAAGAACTTTTTATAATTTTTTTATTGCACAGACTTTCACCATAATACTTTTTACTATAATTATTTGATTACTTTCAAAATTTTTATTTTAAAAATCACTCAACGTATTTTACGGCGATTTATCAGATCCTGTAGCTACTCGAGCGCTGTTATGAAGAGTTTTTGAACTGTTATTTACCGCTTACGGATGCACATATTTTCAATTATTCTCCTATGGGAGATTGTCCTCCTGTTGTGTATGCGATCTAAATAAAACGACCGTACTGCCAGAGAATTGGTTTATTACTGACTCATCATTTCGAAGTGCGCGTATACATCATTCCTTCCGCATTAATTCGAGAACCTCATAACAAAAAAAAGTAATTTATAATTTCACAATTTTCTTTTGTTTTTGGCCTTAGATTATAACGGCAGCGGGGGATGCTTTGTTCGGTATCGCTATGTGGCGGGGAAGGACCGGGCTTAGGTGCAACAGAAGCAGTCTCTGGATGTTCCTTGCTATACTGTCGATAGATAATCCCCTCCGCCGAGACACTCTGCCGATCTGCCATCGCCGCCTCTCCTCTGTCCTCATCTAGTTTTTTGAAGTTGGCTTCAAAAAACTAGATGAAGTTCACGTGAAGATGTCTCGACATTAGAAGGCGTATTCGTGGATGCTGTGCCGTCTGGCAAAGCGTTATTGCTATTATCCAGCATACCAATGGGGGGAGGTGCAGGGGAGATAGCAGTCGGACACTGCGGGTAAAATGCTGATGCACAACATACGTCATTTGCAGTTTCAGGTGTGTTATCTCTTTCCGTATATCACAGCAGTTGGTCCACTTGTCGCTTGCAAAGACCTTGACCATCAACCGAAACCGTAAGGGAACCGAGGAGGGAGCGGTTTCATCGGAGAGAGTGGGTGTATCCGGTGGACTAACACATCTACCTGTGCTAGGAGCTGCGCAGTTGAGCGCCATATGCGGGGATGAATGAGTACTGGAGGGTTGAGCCGATCGTCACTGGGGTATATAGTGTCGAGAGGCAACACGCCCTCTTTGGTCCGAATTTCAAGCTAAACGGTGGCCTTATCTGCTAGCCACAGTTAGGGAAATGGCCAAGCGTCCCGTTAGAGGGTCGCAGGCGAGGGATGTGTGGGCTGCCTAGTCTCCCTGAAAAGGGCTAGGTGGTGGTAAAGTCCATGCTGACGGAGCAAGTGAAAGTCTATTCGGGCAGTGGGGATGGGCCTTTTCAGCCCTATCTGCCAGCTGGATCGAGCTCCCGATGTCACGCTGTGAGCTAACTTCGCGTCCCTATATTCCCCCGGTAATCCTACCGCCTGAAATTCTTTTCATAATAAAGTAGGGAGTTGCCAAAGGTGCGGGCTCCATTGAGGGTGGGAAGCCGGAGGACGAATTCTTAACACATAAATAATATAGACAACACAAGGCCCATTAGAAAAGAGGGAGACGTATCAGAAGTACTTACCTTAGACACTGACATACTAGAAGGAACCACCATTTAACCGGCGGTTCCCCAGACTGTATCACACAGCATAGTTGGTCCCACCAAGAGGGCAATTTCAGCGCTGGATTTCCCAAAACCAGTTCCAAATCTGAGGGGCTGGTCGCGAGAAATGAGCAAGGGGCCGCGAGTAGCAGAACTCCTGCGGAGCCCCAACGAACTGATGACTTTTTCTCTGCTGTTTGGCATGGTGAGGCGTAGGGGGAAGGGCAAGGCACCCGAAAAGGTGACTTGCCGACCTGACAGACCATCAGGTGGGTCAATCCCAGCAAACAGTGGTGCAAAGGCCAAAAAGAAGAATAAGAAGCAGCGACAAAAAGGCCGCAGAGAATAAGCCGCGCTTGCTGCTTCCAAGAGCAGCACTAAGGGAGCTGGGCAAGCCACTGCCACTGCGGTGCTTGGGGCTGGAACCAGTAGCCGCGCTGAAACTGGGAAGGATGAAAATCCAGCTCGAGTAGTAGGCACGGCCGCCGGAACCAGCTCTAAGACATTCGCCAGGAAGCAGAGAGCAGCCATAAGTCCTGGAAAGAAGAAAAGAGCAGCCAAAAGGATGCTAGATGAGTCCACCTCGCCGAGAGGCTGGCACAAAAAAGTGCGATTCGAACAGCAACCAAAGGCTGCAAAAACGAGCTACGCTTCTGCTGCTAAAGCAGATTTGGGTGTGGCCTTAACGTGTTCACGTTCAGGTCACATAACAAAGGAGGTAGCTGATGACTTCCTTGTGGCTATACAGAGGAAGATGATCAGCGAGGCCCGGAGTAGCCGGGAACCTGATGCGTCGGGCCTAGTTTTTAGAGGCAAACCCGTTTACACGGAGGGTGTCCTGAAGCTGTGGTGCGACGACCAGAAAGCTCTGGACTGGCTGAAGGGGAATATTAATAAAGAATTACCTTCGACCTTAAATCTAACACCTTGCTGACAATAAAGAAACAGTCAGAGATACCACAAAGAATCAAATGTGGTATCCTTATCCCTGATGCCCAAGGTTCCTGGAAGGATTCACGCGACATTGGTCGTATGCTGGCGTACCAGAAATATCAGGCACTGGCTGCTACTCAAAACAGACAAACAGACGGACGGGTAGTTCCTCGTTGTTTCTGTGCCGGAGGATCATATCCCGACCCTGATGAAAGCCGGGCGCCGTCTCATATGTGTATGTGGGGCAATATACGTTAAATTCCAGAGTCGTGGTGGCAAATTATTTGATTCTCCACCAAGCAAAGAGTCAGAAAAGAACCCGAAAGTCATGGATACCGAGGCCACGGTTACCGGTACATCGGAATCAATGCCAAGTCCAGTGAAAAAACGGCCTGCACAACCGAGCTGAAGCCCCCAGTGGAAACTGTGCTCAGCGGCAGCTCACTGAGTGACGAAGAGGACTGCATTTTGTCGTCCAATTCCGACTCAATGGCTGACGATGAGACCCGAGATCTGCTGGCAGGATTATTTTTGGACAGGAATAGGGAGGAAAAGATCAATGATGGCGTACCCTACGCCCAGAACTAGCCCAGTGCAGGCCAACCTCCACCACAGTGGAACTACGTCAGCTCAATAAGCAAGTGGTTGGAGGCACAAAGGACAGCCATAGCCCTAATCCAGGAGTCATGGATTGGGGCTGGTAAAATTAAAGGCCTAAACAACCTAAAAGGTAAGTTATTCTACAACTCTGAGTACGACAATCCTAGAGCGTGTATTTATACCACTAAAGATATCTGTGTAAAACCATTAACAGATTTTAGATTAGTTAAACATTAGAGATTAGTTCCAGAGACATGTATCCCGTAGCAATACAAAATACACAGGGGGGAAGACTAGTCGTCGCCTCGGTCTACTTGCCGGAAGAAGACACTCCTCCTCCTCATGATCTTGTGAATCTGGTAAATTTCTGCGAGAGGGGCCGACTAGAGATTGTGATCGGGACGGACTCCAACGAACATCATCTCCTTTGGGGAATGGACAAAACCCAAAAAACGAGGTAATGTGTTAGTTGAATATTTATTTAGCACTGACCTAACCATTTTAAACACTGGTTCTGAACGAACTTTCGTAAATAAAAGTTGTTGCACAATAATCGACCTCACACTTGCAACAGAAGGCGCAGCTAAACTAATAATGGGATGGCATGTGTTAAAAGAGGCCTCACGCTCAGACCACATCTGTTCTGACCAGATCTGTTGCGTACTACAGCTCGATATCCCCGCTATACCACCATGAAGAAATGCCCGCAATATGGATAAAACAAAATACGTAAATAGTATGACGTCTTCGCTCGGGGATGTTGGGGGAACAATTACCATAGCAGTTCAATCGCTCCTAGTAGAACAGGTAGCAGCCGTTACTAAAGCCATGATCGACAGCTACCATGAATCATGTCCAGTAATCACTCTACCAAAATATGCTGAGGTAAAGCAGCCGTGGTGGGGTAAAGAACTAGACAGGAAACATAGGAAAGTAAGAAAAGCCCTAAATAAGGCCATGAATACCTCAATGGATGAAGACTGGATACTATATAAGAAAGCTAAGTATCAATATAAAAAAATGTATAATGTATCGACGCTCAACAGGGTGGCGCAAATTCTGTGGTAACAGAGAAACTTGTAAACAAGCGAATCGGATAAGGAAAATCCTAGCCAAACAGAACACGCCGAGATCCATCTCTTTAAACAAACCCGACGGAAGCTACTCAACATCGCTGGATGAAACCCAACGCATCCTAATTGAAACTCACTTCCCAGGTTGCTGTGTAGTTGAAAGGTTAAACCGGCATGAAGATACACTGAAACCAATAGAAGAAGACTGGAATTTAGCACAGAGAGTGGTGACCAAACCCGGTAGGAGCGACTATACAGACCCTAAATCCTACAGACCCGTAACCTCACATCCTTTCTCCAAAAGACGAAGGAGAGGATGTGTGAACGGTATTTGAGGGGGTTGGCGCTAATTAAATTACCGTTACACGAAAAACAACACGCCTATAGCTTAGGTAAATCGATAGAATCGGCACTTCGCCACGTAATAACGAGCCAATCCATAGAACATAGAAGGTGCTTTTGACAGAACAAACTTCTCTAGCAAAAAAGTTGCACTAAGTAGACATAACTTTGAACCGGCACTGATTGACTGGATAGTGAACATGCTCAGTACACGAACAATAAAGTATGCTGCTGAATCTCAAACAATTCAGATCAAGAAAGGATGCCCGCAGGGTGGGGTTCTTTCACCTCTCCTGTGGAACATAGCCATTAATGAACTCATCAGTAAATTAATGCTAAACATTTCTACACAGTAGGTTATGCAGATGATCTAACAATACTGGTCTCTAGAATGAGAAAGTCTCTGGTCCTAACTGTTAATCCAAACAAAACGTTTCTAGTAAAGTTCACACAAAAACGAATGCTGAATAACTATCATCTCCCAAGTCTTTTCAGCACAAAACTCCAGCTATCCTCTGAGGTAAAATACTTAGGTCTTACCATAGAAAACAAAATCAACAAAGCTAGTACAACTTTCTGGCAATGCAGAAACATGATTGGCAAACAATGGGGTTTGACGCCAAAAATTATACTTTGGTTGTACAAAACTATAATTCAGCCCATGATCACAGACGGCTCTTTGGTATGATGGACCAAAACTAATGAAGCCACCACTGTAAAAAAGCTTCAGCGTTACCTGAGATTGGCATGTATGGCTGCCACAGACTGCACAAATTGCGGCGTGGATCGCGGTGCGAATCACGGCGAAATTACCAAAACACTGGGCGCCGAATTCGCGGCTTACTAACCCTTTGTCGCGGGGCAAAAACCGACAAATTTCGGGAAAGAGACGAGAAGGCGACGCGAAGCCGCGAAAAATATGCGAATCGGATCTACACTCATGTTTTGCGGGTGGTTCGCGGCATCACGCGCGAATCACGCGGGAATGTGGAGAGGCCATTACAGATAGCTCCCTGTGCAGGGCATGTATGGGGGAGCAAGAAACGGCTAGCGTGTTGCTGACATGTCCGGAAGTCGCTTACTACAGCGCTAAACATCTCGGCACGCCAGGATCGCTCCCCCAAGTTGTTTGCAACATCAAAGGACTGGTGAACTTCTTGGGAGCGATTTCTTGGATCGAATAATCACATTATCCCCGCCCAAACGCAACGCGCTTAGACGTGTAGTTGTGGAAAACAGCCAGTCGTAAACTAAACTAAACCTATATTCTGTTGTAGATTATAGATAGACGATGTGATGATCCCACATACAACTGGTAACATTATTATGCATAAACTAAATCTTCCACACGTTTTGACTGTAATGCAAACAAAATTACAATTCAGGAAAGTTTTACAAATTCCTTTCAAAATACATCAATAAAATATATATACCTTTGATCGCAAATGGGGAGGTTTTTTTACTGGTCTCATAACAGTTATATCCTCTCCCAGTCCAGATTTCCATTTTTCCAGTGCACTCAGTTCCTGTTTTTTCAACGGTTCATCAGGCAACTCTATAATCTTTGGCTGAACCTTGGGCTTCAGTATATCCTTGAATAATTTAGATTCAGATGTTGGTGAAGACTTAGATTTTGACTGCAAAAAGAAATAGCAGATATGTTATTTATTAATAAACGTCATCACATGTCAGTTAATAGACAGTAACGGAGCTAAGTACTCAGATAACCGAAGTCGCTCACCGAGGTCATCGGTAACGAATTACACACGTAAAATACTTACTTAGATGTGGATTTGGAGAGGCTAGCCTTACTCAATTATTCAATCAAAATAATAAGATATAGCTTTAGATTGACTTAGATAACATAGTTATAACGAAATTATAAATAAGATAACTGTGATATCTAAGTCAAGCCAAACATGGCGTGGCAATAATGGCAAATGTCACCCCTGGAATTTGATAAGCTATATCTAATGATTAATAATGTAATGGAAAGGATATGCTCCTTTTGCATTAACTACATCCATGATCATGTCTTCAAAATTATACAGAAATGCATAATGAGATAAAACAAGTTGCTTTCCAATGATAGTGGTGGTGGGAGGCTTTGGTCTCACATAGACTCTAAGAAGGTTTACTTGTGTTGACTGTGTGTATATAGGAGTAGGAGTAGTAATCTTCACTAAGAATGTTCCAACTTTTCCTACGCTATGACCAAGAAAGTCCCTTTCAATGTCTAAGATCTAAAATCATTCTTGCACATTTGGCCAAGTTTGGTCATATAATGCAGCTAAAGTAAAATGGTAATATTCTCAATAAATAGAAAGTTAAATAAAGAAATACATTTTTTTAAAAGAAGTAATAAAGGAACTTAGAGACAACCAGACTGTGATAGCTCAAGGACATTTGCAACTACCTTCTAATAAAGAAGAAAACAGATGTCATTTCTGAGGACTAAGATGAAATGCTTCGGTCTGTAATTATACTGACTTTCTATACCCTTCAGGTGAAACACTGCAGTGCACACACTGCAATTTGCCGGCAGAAATAGGTAAGAGGATCGACACCAACCATGGTAATATATCTGACACTATCTCAATACATCACTTATCTATAATATAAAAGTATTAAAATGATATACATACGCCTTTCGTTCCCATTCGGGCCTTAATTGCCTCCAGTTGCTTTTTGGCCGCTATATTATTTGGCTCTAGTTTCAGAACTTCATTTAAATCATTAGAGGCAGCACGGAGAGAGCCCAGGCGTTCCCTGGCCGTGGCGCGTCTTTGAAGGGCCTTAACATATGTGGGATCAAGCTTAAGCGCTTCTGTGCAATCGGTCTCCGCTTGGTGTAGGCTGATAAAGATTTTTTTATTGATATTATTTTTATGTGGGTAAGCATAACATGTATAACATTCAGAACAGCTGCCCACTGAACAGAAAGTGTCATTTGTCGTAGGTAGGTATTTGTTGTAGGTAGTAAGTACACATTGGTTTAGCACTTTCTTCTTTGGGAATGTAAAAACCTTAGTAACCAATTTCAATAACATTTCCATAATCTTATATCAATAAACTGTACAATTAATGATTTCTTAAATTTACGCGAACACTAGTATTATTTCAATCTGTACAATTAATTCAAACAATGCTTTAATTTATAAGTATCAATATACACAGTTCTAAAGCAATAAGACCGCCTTTTGTTTTTCTCTTTGTTTGTTTCTTGTTATGTTATTTGTTTTCTTAGTGTACAATAAAGGACATTGTATTTTAAATTCATTATCGTCATCACCAATGCAGCCCTTCACAAGTCCACTGCTGAACATTGCCTATGGCCTTGGTAAAACTATAGACATCCAGTAATTGCGTGTCAGAGGGTGGTGTTGGGAGGAGACGTTCTATGGATGCCCTCCCCTTGCAGACATGTATAGTTTATGAGTTATAATTTTTTTTTGTAAAATAATAACCACATTTTTTTTACATGTAAAAAAAAACAAATTGACATATTTTCATTTTGTTATATGTAATTTTTAATGAAATTTATTTTTATCGTAAATAAATCAAAAGGAGTTTCCGAAATTCAAAATCAGTGTAAAAGGTTCAAGCTAAACCCTGACAAACCTAAATCGAAAACGAAATTATAAAATCCAGTACCGGATGTCTACTTCATAATACTAGACCAAATTGACAACACAGATTATTTTAACATGTAGTCAATAAAGAACCATAAATAAAACTTAAAGAAATAAAGCCTTTTGTAATACTTTTATTTTAATTTGATTGCAAATATTACCGGCACAAAGAAATAATTGTCTATAACATTTTATTTACTAACTTAGAAACACTCACCTATCTTTTTTGAGATAGCACAAGCCTCTGTTGGCATAATATATAGCATCATCCTTCACCAATTCAATAGCTCTGTTGTAGCATGTTATGGCTTCATCCCACTTTTCTTGCTTCACAAATGCATTGCCCTAGCAAAAACATATTATAAGTATTCATTCTAAATTAAGTTTTCTCTTTTATAGCATAAAGGGTGACAAATGAGCACATAGTCCACCTGATGGTAAATGCTTGCTGTGACCCATAGATATCTAAATCTATCCTCGATTACAAATCAAAATGCAGATGCATTGTCACCCATGTGGACTCAGTGTCTTGTTACCAGTAAAAAGTGTCTCCAGTCTTTATACTCACCATACGAAATTACGCTCATATTCTGTGAGAGTGTGGTCCTGTTCCGGTCGAGCCCACCTATTTGTGTTACAACTATACTACTAATATAGGTGCGGCATTGCTCTACCATGTAAAAAAATATGAAGTGATAAAAAAACATAGCTATCAGAAAGAGGGCTTACAGATTAGTAAATTTTCTCACAAACCTGGAGACCTTTCAGCTTAGGGACTACAGAGTTGTTATAAATTTTAGTGTGAGATTAACCTGTTATTGAGAATTATTAATTGTAATTTTTATCGCTAATTTACTCAGCTCAGAACCATGCATGTATGACAAATAAGATATTTCCATGACATGTGAAGTCTATAACACCCACTGGAGCAGGGTGGTGGACTACTTGCTCCGTAACCCTCTCATAAATACAAGATCTGTGCAGCACATGGTAGAGCCATGCTGCAACTATATTATGGTTTTAGCACAAATGTGTCAGGTCAACCGACGTTGGA
This sequence comes from Parnassius honrathi, assembly GCA_018247895.1. Lineage (NCBI taxonomy): Eukaryota > Metazoa > Arthropoda > Insecta > Lepidoptera > Papilionidae > Parnassius > Parnassius honrathi. The sequence continues at coordinate 9,541 of DWHP01003556.1, forward strand.
GCCTGCTCTCACAGAAAACCATCTTAAAATAGTACATTAATTATGTTGTTTCGATTGATGAGTGTAGAAAACCAGACAGACCCTTTTTAGGGTTCCGTAGCCATATGGCAAAAAACGGAACCCTTATGTACTTGTCATGTCTGTCCGTCCGTATGTCACAGCCACTTTTTTCTGAATCTATAAGAACTATGCTGTTGTAACTTGGTAAGTAGACATATTTTGTAAACCGCATTAAGATTTTCAGACAAAAATAGAAAAAAAACCATACATTTCGGGGGTTCCCTACACTAAGAACTGAAACTCAAAATATTTTTTTCAATCAAACCCATATGTGTGGGGTATCTATGGATAGGTCTTCATAAATGATATTGTGGTTTCTAATATAATTTTTGGGTAAACAATAGACGTGCGGTACTCGCGTACGGTGTTGGGAGTGTGAGGGGGGAGGGGAAGGGTCATGGGAAGTCCTCCTACCCCTTCCCCGTTGCGAAAATGTATAGTTTATGAGTAATAATTTTTTTGTAAAATCATAACTTCACTTGTTTATACAGGAATATTGACGCAAAGTTACTTCTGCAACGGCTTCGGCACTGCGGCAAGTGCAGACCCTGCGATTTGCTACAGCGGACGGGGGCTACTCTCCCTCCGTGCCTACGGCTTTACAAAAGCACTCTAGGGGTAGAGCAGATAAGACTATGTGGAGGAGTCAGGGTGTGCTAATTCAGTTTTAGAACCAATTTGACTAACTTTATCTATAAAGTTTATTAAAGTTTTTATCTTCAAAATTGCCCTTAACTTTGCTATTATAGTGGTAAATGAAATAATGTAATTGTTATAATTTTGTTGTCTGAAAAACCTCTTGACTGCTCTCCATTGCGACTCAATTTGTTGTATGTAAGTCCCATCTCCAGCCACAAATGGATTGTCTGGGTCCGAGTGACTAACTTTTTTATGAGTGTATCTGTGTTAAAAAAAGAAATTGACATATTTGCATTTCGTTATATGCAATTTTTTACTGAAATTAATTTTTATCGTAATTAATTCAAAAGGCATTTCCGAAATCCTAAAACAGTAAATGGTTCAAGCTTAACCCTGACAATCCTATTAAATTGAAAACAAAATTAAAAAATCAAGTACCGCACATCTACTTTATAATACGAGAACAAATTGACATATTACCTCTAACGCGCGCACTACGCAAGCTCAACTTAATAGCCTGTGAGACGGACCTATTTTGTTGTACTCCGAGTGAATTCACAAAGACAGCATTATTTGTAATTTGCTACAAAAATTAAATAATCAAGACAAATCAGTTAGATAGCTACACTTTTGCATTAGGTAACCCTGTAATGATAGTTGTAAGTTTCAGAAATAAATAAACAAAATAAAAAAATATTTGCGTTTCGTTATTACACAATTTTTAGTGAAATTTGTTTTTATCGTAATTAATTCGAAACGCATTTCCGACATCTAAGAACAGTGTAATAGGTTCAAGCTTAACCCTAACAAGCCTCCTAGACAAAAAACATTATCGAAATCAAGTACCGGATGTCTATAGCCAACCCTAACTTTTTTCTAAACTGAATAGTTTATGCGGGAGACACTTCCCAAGTGGTAAAATGTGTGTCCCCCCCTGTAATTTCTAAACTCAGAGTATGATAAAACTAAAAACAAATACATGATGTACAAACAAATACATGAAGTAAATGTTGGTTTGAACAAGATCTAGTAAGTAGTTTTTTTTTAATATGTCATAAATCGTAAACCACAATTTACCCTTCATTCAATCAACTCAAATATAAAAATAAAAATAAACATTTAATTTCATAAACATATACCTAATTATAATTTTTACTTATCAATAACATAATTTTAAAAAAATACACTCTTATTAAAACATCAACCAAAGTTACAACAAACTACAAGAACTTTTATATTATGTTACTTGCTGCTATGGAACTCTTCATGGGCGAGTCCGACTCACACTTGGCCGCTTTTTACTAGAATCAAGGCATTATATCTTAGTCCTCAGGGGTGACAACGCATCAAGACAAATATTTTGATTCTCAATTGAGGATAAACGTAAATGTTAATAGGCCATGGCATTCACTTACCATCAGGTGTACTGTGTGCTTGTTTACTATCCATATTCTACAAACTAAATGAAATAGCAATATCATCATAAGAAGTGTAGAGGCTATAACTTTACATTTCATATTATGGAGTATGCAATGTGCTGAATGATTTATTAATGAATACCACCAGAAGGATCACCAGGAAAGTGGAGGCCAGCTTGGTTCTGCTTAGAAGGTAAAAGTATTTAGCATTGATTTGCAATATATTAAATACTTGTATTGTAGGTATTTACAGTAATGAGTAGTGTATGAAGTATTTAAAATTGTTATACATACTCTTTCTTTTTCATATTGTGCTTCCTCTCTAAGCTTCTCCTGTTTTTCTTTTTGGCTTTTTTTGCTATCCAAGGACACAGGTCCCACTTCAGCCATATCTATATCCTCACATGCTTTCTCCTATTTTAAAAAAAATTGTTACTGCCTAAGTTTGTCAAAGTAAAATAAGACAGAATGAAGAGAATTAAATTATTTTACACACTCAATCTTATAAAAATAAATTGTATTAAGGATTTGTAGTTTAAAATCAATTTTAAAAGTTATTAACACAGTCTCTGTTAATGTAAACAATATTTTAATACATTTAATATAAAATAGCAATTCTTGTACCAATATAAAATACTAGTTTATCTTGAAAGGTATCATCCAACTCGGTCCACCAGGTATTAATATTATCCTGACAGCACATTTATTGAATTGCATGCATTTATAGAAATCATATTGTATTGCAAGATTAATTTAAATATGAGCAAAAGGAATTTTTAACATACAACATCGAACTTTTCCCACGCACTGTAGTCTGAAGACGCAATCTTCTTTTCTGGCTTCTTCGATTGCAGTGGTTTTTCTCTTTTCACCTTACTTCTTACAGGAGGTAGGTCCTATCATAAGGAATTTCAAAGTTAGCCTCGCGCGACTTTCCAACTAACGTAGTCAAATAACATAATAGTAGCACAAAGAAACAAATACTATTATCGAACATCCGACGCGACAAGGTATACGTTAGACACATACATTTTAAACAAAAGAAACAGTAAACTAACCTAAAGTAGGATAAGATATAAATAATAAAATAAGAATCTAACATATAAACATAAAAATACAGACATCTAAATGATTTAAACCTGCGCAAAATCACCGTTAAGCGCGGCTTCTTTACGTTTCATCTCAGCTTCCCAATTTTGTAAGTCAGTGATGTAAGTCTGAAAAGTCTTGGCATTGTCACGGACTTGTTTCTGAATCTCAAACGCTTTTTCCATTTTAGTTTAGGACTTTAGGATAATAAAAAAATGGTTAATTTACCTGCTGTTAGATCAATAGACAAAATTCTGAACTGTCATGTGTCATATCATATTAGTGTCAAACTCAAAATAAATATTCACGTTGAATTCGTTCTAAAATTAAGCTAACGTCAAAGTAATATTTTTTTTATTTTTAGTATTAGGACGACGGAACCCTAGGAGATTATATGGATACTGTGTTTTCAGACCTTTTTTAATCAAAAATAAATTTGGAGCTTAATTTTAGCAAATGCGAACTTTTTATAAATAACTGCGACTTAAATTTAAATGACGTAAAAACAATTTAATATTTTGGCTCCAAATATTAAAATAGTTAACAGTAATT
>DWHP01003557.1:0-13298 GCA_018247895.1 Parnassius honrathi
AGTCTTCAACAGGTAAGCATGTAAACAATGACTGCACATCAAAACTGACCATAGTTTCATTGTCTGCCAGATGTAGGGCTTTAATCTCGCTGACAAAATGGTAGGAATCCTTTATGTGTGCTCTTGTATGTCCCCTAAGCGGCGAGTTACAGATTGGCTCAACACTTAGCGAAAATACTCTCGCTGCTCAAGGAACATACAAGAGCACACATAAAGGATTCCTACCATTTTGTCAGCGTCCCTCTGCAAAGTGCAGGAGTGTACAAGCTTGATTGTAAATGTCGTCTCTCCTACATAGGCCAAACTAAAAGATCAATTAAAACCCACGTTAAAGAACATATAGCTGATATGAAGAATCGACGCTCCGTGAAGTCTGCAGTCTGTGAACATGTACAGGATCGCCCCCGTCATTACATCAGGTTTGATAGACCACAAATCATCGCTAAAGAACACCGATTCCTTCCAAGGATGATTAGCGAGGCTCGATAGCCTCGCTAATCAAAACACATCTTAATTTATATAGAGAAGATGGCTGGGTACTACCATCTACTTGGGATCCTATAATAAATTAAATTAAATCCAACCCAAACATACAACTGTAAGACTTCAAGATACCGTAAGTTCGTACTGTGTAGATCGAAACAAAAGTTAAATTTTAATCTGTGTTAACCGCGGTTAACTATGACATCTGGACGTTAAACATCTCAGTCGCCCCCCGTGACCATGGGTGCTGTAAAGCGCTCGAAACGTGTAAATAAATATAAGAAATCACGGCCAATTAATTATTCTACTTCGCTGTTAATTTGGAAAAAGCTTGAATAATCTGTTAACCATCGCATAGTCTGTTTTTCCTGAAGATGCCTCACTTACAGGGAAACACTTTAACCGTGTAATCGACGATGGTGTATTTCCATCACTAGGAAATACACCATCGTCGATTGTGATCGTAGGATGTGAGTGTTGAATGTAGGAATGGTCTATTTAGTTAGTTAGTGATTTCATAACCAATCTTAGATCATGTTAATAACGGCTTTTATAAGATTAAGTTTATTAAGTGTTTTAAGATTAAAGTAAAAAAAACCTAATTAGGTGTATAATTTAATAGGCATTGGGAAATACTATGTGTTTAATGTATATATGCCGAATTTAATTTTTTATGTCTGTTTAAAAATCCTAGGCTCCATCGATTCTACTGCTGAGCATTGCCACTTTTTATGAGAATACTAATATAAGGCATTTTTTAATATTACATTTTAATTTCATTGCTTTTGCTATCTTCAAGGCATGTTCTTTAGTTGCCTTTTATAATACCCACTCGGTTGTTGGGTTCTTTTACGTAGAATTCTCTAAGAATAATAAATTTAAGAAATTACTTTTTATCATTTTTAATTAATTTCTGTTGCTAGGAGTTTTCGAAACGCCGCGACTCGATTGCACACATGAATGCGTCCACGACCGCCAGTCTCAACTTTGCATTATCTTTTATGTTCTATTGTATTTAACATTATTTTTTTATTATGTGCCAATTATTTTAAATAATTAAGGAAACAGTTACACTATGAAATTTCTACAAAACTAAAATCTTTTTTTTTTAATATCTATACTTACTATTATAGAGCGGAAGAGTTTTTAGTTGTTTTTTTGTTAAACACGCTGTTCTCTGAAATTATCAGTCCGATTTGAAAAATTCTATTTTCATATTATAGCCAATTTCATAAGAAAACGTAGGCTATCTAGCATTAAGCTACACCTTACAAATAGCCTAAGAAAAAGTGCCTCCAAACCGCTTAATCCGCATGCGCTTTCGTAATGATTAATGATACGTAAATACAATGTTCTACAAAAATGTAGATTATTACTTTATCTATGAAAATTTAGGATACCATATTATGCCTATTTCTTGAACATAATCCACAATAAGGTATTTTGTGACAAAAAATATTGAAAATTAAAATGAGATTTATAAGCATTATTATTGGCGTATTAATTATTACGAACGAAAGTTACTTCATCATCAAACCAATTTTATGAAATTACTTTGCTACTTATAGCATGTCATTTGGACGCATCGCTTAAAATTAAGAGATAATGAGAAATTAAAATAATTCAACACTCGGCTGTGAGAGAAACCAGATGTGAACGGGCATTGCTGGTTCCATTGGGCACCGGAAGAGGTGTCATAATATATAGTCGTATGCCAGGGGTCCACGTGTCATTACATTTACCACGTTCTTGGCGGTGAAGGAAAACATCGTGAGGAAACTTGCATGTCTGAGAAATAAAAAAAATATTTCGAAGACGTGTGAATCCACCAACACGTGGGGCAGCACGGCGGATGCTTTCTTGCCCCTAAACCCTCACAGAAGTAAGAGGAGGACTGTGCGTTGGGCATAGACCTCCTCTTAGTGGGACGTAGGCATATATATGTATATAACTATATTAACTTTAAGCGAGATGTCATGTCGCGGTAGTCAGACGCGTGAAATACGGGGGTGAATCCGCAGGTCGCAGGTAGTTCATAGTTCATCAGTTTTAAGTGTTTTTCTATACACCTACACATAGTTTACGCCTTTATTTTATTTGAACCATACATAAAAATAACAAACGTCATGAATATATAGTACGATTAAATTTATATTTAGTTACAATCTCTTGTATTGTTAACAAACGCTAACAAAGCCGCGTGGAAACGACGTCGCAACCACAAACGTTTTCCTAATCTAGACCGAGTCTAGACAATACCAGTTGCTCTGTTACGGCCCGATGATGCAGCTGATAGCCCGCACTCCCATGGACTTAGCTATTGAATACTTAGTGAGAGCTAGGAAGCTATCTTATACTGTCAGTGAACTTTGCGCGGGGATTTGGGTCACGTAAAATATAAACAGATTAAAAAAGTTACAAGGCGGTAGGACTCGGAGTTCCTTCGTGTGTAGAAGTAGTACACCCTCGTTATCTATTTCTGCCCGTAGTGCGTGCACAACTGTGATCCAGTGTGAAGGTTATAGAGAAGGTTATACAGGCTGTGCTATATTCCTCTTAGTCCTCAGCGGTGATGACTAAGAGGAATGTTGCACAGCCCCTTTACACGTGGTAGAGTCACGCTTACATTACATTATGGTTCACACGAATAAGTCGACTCGACCGGGGAAGGACCACGTTTTCACAGAATACCGGCGTAAAATGGCAGCATAGTACTGCTGTGTTTCGTATGGTGAGTGTAGAGATCCGTAGACCCTTTTTTACTGGAAACAAGGCATTCCATCTTAGTCCTCACGGGTACCAACGCATCTTCGTTTTGATTCTTAATCGAGGATAGATGTAGATGTCTATGGGTCGCAGAATCCACTTACCATCTGGTGGACTGTCACTTCGAAGTATACAAGGTTACAACTGATAATTAGCGCTGCAATTTTCTACAGCATTATTCATTGTTGAAGACCTGTTTCCATCCATCCATTACAGCCTATAAAAATCCACTGTTGAGCATAGGCCTCCCCCAAATTGACCTCATAGAAGGGACTTTATTATAGTCTATAGTATAGTGGCAGACGGGTTTTGCCGGCCGTTTGAAGGCAGAAATAGGTAGATGTTTGTAAATGGTACCTACCCAGATGGACTTTTAGACTAACAAAGTTCTACTTACATTCATCGACTGGCACGTGCAATATTAATATATAATCATGAGGCCAGATAGAGATATATAGATGGTATGGTTGTAGCACGCATAGGTCGGCTCGACTGGCGTAGAACCACGCTCGCACGCAATACCAACGTGAAATAGCAGCTTAATGCTTCGTATAGTGCACAGAAACGGATACACTCTATATTGGATACGACATATTTTATCTTCGTCCTCAGGAGTGCCATTGAATCTGTTTTTTGATTCTCATTGACAATAAATGTAAACGTCTATGGGCTACACCATCCACTTATCATGCAGTCGACTGCGTGCTCGTTTGTCATCCCTGTTCTACTAAAAATAAGAGAAGATGGCTCAACTTCCTGATTCGTGGCGCACCCGTTTCCGTAATACAGTTCTCTAAGCGAAATACCGTTTCAAAATATTAATAATATAAAGCGGCGCGTCCATTAATGAATGCAGCTACCGTGGGAACCTTTCCCAAGCCCATTGTTGGAGGACAGCCGGCCCGAGGTCGACAGCACGCTCCCCGGTGATAACAGCACACACTAAGTACCAATTATCTTCTTTATCGCGCTAATTAATTATACGTAACCGTGATGATTGTGCAATCGCATTTGACTGCGACGCACGTTCAAAAGCTTTAAAGCTTTAAAGCGTACATTAAAATAATATCATATTTAAAATAATCAACTGCATTGTGGGGCCTAGTCCGATGGAAGAGAAGAGTCTCGAATAAGTCTCTTACCGCAACATAATTTAATCCACTACAGAGTTACCTCGTTGGTGAGGACTACTTCAGTAAAATCACTGCAGCTACCGCAACACGTGTTTGCGAGCTTTCTCGCTCGTGCAGCCGGACATTAAGTTCTCGACTTCAAATAAGGAGGAGACTCATCATTCGACTGCATAATTTTTTAATGTATGTTATGCGATATCTTCGCTACTTGTGAACCGATTTATTTTTATTCTTTTTTTTTTTCATTAAATAGATTTAGGGGTACACACTCACACGCATAATGTAAGTGACAAAATGACTAAGTTTTAATTTACTATATTATCATCATCATTACAACCTTTCACAAGTCCACTGCTAAACATAGGCCTCCCCCAAAGAATGCCACAAACCACGCCCCTGAGTACTTGTGTCCATCGATTTACTGTATGTCTTACCAGGTCGTCACTCTAGGAGGTGGTAGCCTTAGCACTTCACCTACTGGTTCGAGGTTCTTCGATCTATATAGCCGGTCCATTGCCTCTTCAGCTTCTTACTAATCCGTTGGGCTATGTCGGTTACTCTGGTTCTACTGTGGATATCCTCATTTCTAAGTTTATCACGCAGAAACCCCGAGCATAATAGGCTTCTCCATAACTCACCGAGCGTCCTCATACGGTCAGCAATGAAGGAATTATTGACATTAATATTATTACTTCTTTCAATAAAAACATTAAGTAAAAGTCAAGTAAGAACTTAAAAAATGTAATAATATCACTCTCTGATGTCGGCGCTATCATAGCGAGTAGAAACATTACAGCCCCGATTTTTACTTTTTGTTAAAAGTAAATTTTTTGTGTAAAAATCCTTTTTTAACTGTGTGCGTAAATTTATATCGAATCAAGCTCGCTAGCCTTAATCTTAATCTCTTACCTTAACCCTTAATTTGTTTATAGCATTGGTTGATAAAAGAGCACAACAACATCTATCCTAAATTAAATGCAAATGCAGATGCCCTGCGGACCAAGATGGAATACTTCGATTCCAGTAAAAAGAGTCTCTGGTTTTCACTCACCATACGAAACACCATTTCGCTGCTATTTTACGCGGGTATGAGAGCGTGGTCCTGCCCCGGTCGCTCCGACCAATTCGTGCTACAACTGTAATATAGTTGCAGCATGGCTCTACCACGTAAGTTTTTTATTAATAGCCAATGAAAAATAGAAAATTGAGCTCGACACCCCTGATCTAGATTAAAAAAGCAAAAATAACATTTGCTTTTAGCACTATTTCAATGTTGTTAAAATGAAAACACTACATCAAATTGGCTTGTGACATGTGATCGATACATATGTGGAATGACAAAATCATTATACATTCATTAGCGTCATTACAGTTTTGTTGTGATTCGTTATCGAGTGATAGCTCACTTGTTAAATAACGCCTTTCTTTCACAGTTCTTAACGCTAATGGTTAAGTGCTTTTAGTGTTCAGATATACGCCTCAGATTCATATCTTATATATCGTTAAGTTACTAGCTGGAAATATCCGCCAAACTGATATTTTAAATGTCAACAGAAAAACAAATAACTTTAATAAAAACTTAAATTCGCCGTGGAGTGGCAGAGCAAGAATATACATCACCACATATCGGCCCGTGAGTATCATAAAAGGCGATAGCGGGAAACCGTATTCATATACACCGTACAACAATTGAAAATAGTAAAAGAACTGCGGTTTCTAACCCGGCCATCATGTGGCAACAATGGCAAAAAACCTCATAAGTTAATTTATGAGGGAGACCTATTTTCAGCTGAGGACTTTTGATAAATTGTAATAAATGCTTGAAAATCGTGATGGCAGAGCCAAGTCCTCGCTGCAACTATATGCATGAATGTGTCGGCTCGACTGGGAAGGACCACGCTCTCAGAGAATATCAGCGTAACGATGCTGTTTCGTATGAGAAACGAATGAGTTTAGAGAAACGGATTCCCTTTTTACTGTGGTAACGGTTTATTCCATCTTAGACTCTCTTAGGTCTTAGGACTGAATTTTTTAAATTTGTGATATAATTTTGTAGAAAATGGATCGCTCCATCCCGATCCGTGGGAGTTGTAAGAGTCGACTATGTAATGCAACGCCTGGAAAATAGATGGCGATTTAACCATCTCGTTTCCTTTAGATATTGATCACCCAGACCGAAAAATGTACGAGATGAGCTAGATAATTGGTACTGCTTTTGTCAATATGTCGCGCGACTCTAGGGAGAGTCGAGAAAGGTTAATGTCCAGAAGTTGACTTTCACAAGAAGATGAGCTGTAACTCATTCACAGCATTCATTTGACATAACTGAACTGCTTGTCTATTCTTTATAAACCTCCTCCCTTCCATCAAAAATTTTTCTTTATGTACAATAATTAACTAGCGTTCTCCTTCCACAGATAATTCTAGCAGACGAGTGCACAGAAGCAGAGGGCCGTGCGTGGCACATGAAACACTTCGCGTGTGCTGAATGCTCCAAGCAACTCGGTGGGCAGCGTTACATCATGCGCGAGGCACGACCCTACTGTTTACCCTGCTTCGACAACTGCTTCGCGGAGTACTGCGACGCTTGCGGCGAGCCCGTCGGCGTAGACCAGGGCCAGATGTCCCACGAGGGTCAACACTGGCATGCCACAGAGCGGTGCTTCGCCTGCCACACTTGCCACGCAAGCCTCCTCGGACGACCGTTTCTACCCCGCCGGGGAGCAATATTCTGCTCCATAGCGTGCTCTCGAGGTGAACCACCTACGCCGTCAGACTCCTCAGGGCCTGGCCTCAGGCCGCCGCGTGTCCCTAGACCTAGAAGAATGCCCTCGCCTAAATCGCCATGCAGGTCTCCGCAGAGGGAGCCGTCGCCGCAAATCGACGCTGACTCTGAACCGAGCGCGTCTGTAGCTCCCGAGTCTCCCCCTCCACATCCTCCGCCACCCCCACACGCTTGCCTCAGTCTTGACAGAGCGCTCGCCGATCTGCGACTTGAGCAGTCGATGACAGAACACCAAATACCACCGTCACCAACGTCAGAAGAAATCAAGGAGACTCCGGAAGACTGGAAACCACCGCATCCCGTGGAGGCGCATGCCGTAGTTACCCCCGGTCATTCGTCGTCGATGCCGGAGCTGACGGTGGTTGATGGTAAACGGTCAAAGCCCAGAGGTGGCAGAACGGTAAGATTCTGCGGGGACGACAACCAAGCGTTTGAACCCGATGAACCTATACGGAAGGAGAAGGTGAGAGATGACGACGCGAGCAGCTACTGTAGTACCTGTTCCTCGTCATCTTCCTCCACGGAATCCTATACACTGCCTGCGAGACGAGCGTATGGTGGTGTTAGGATATCGTATGTGCCAAACGATGCGGTAGCGTGCGCCAAACGCGAAAGACAGAGGAAGAACGCCCATCATGATAAGAACTGTATAATTTCGTGATCCTGGGTGCTCATTGTGCCCCACAATCCCTCCAAGTGACGTCAACCTCCGAGCGAAAGACTGAATTTTTGATAATTATCGTAGCACTTAAATGCCATAGTATTATAACGAATACTGAATAGAAAATGTCTTCCTCATACCAGAATATCTCTTGCTCAATATCGAAATGCGAAGAAAATGTAAGAAATGTAGAAATAAATGTAAAAACCACTATGCATTACAAGCTCAGACTTTTAATATTTTCGCATTACAAAGTCAAATACTTTAGATAGTACGTTGTATATTACATGTATATGGATATGTTTCTTTGAATATTTGTGATACCGAAAAATTTGTTTCTTAATTTCGAATCAAAGGATTTCACTAAATATCTGTAAATACTGGATTTATAAAATAATACACTGGCAGGATCACGGGTTCACTACGGCACAGATGAAGCGTTTGCCGAAAAACGAAGTTATTAAAAAAAAACCGATAATAATCGGCCATTATATTCCGTACACAAAAGTATAAGAATGGGATTGAATTCGCTTACCACTTCACTCTTTATTACCGCCATTTTAAGATTGTTATTACATTTATTTTTAACACACAGCTCAGCATAAAACTAATAACAATTTAAATAGAAATTATTACTTATAAAATGTATTTTTAGTAACTGAATTCAATCGCGTTTTGTATACAAAACGCACTTGAAGTTAGTGTGCAATGCGAAAGGAAATGATAGTCCCGTTCATATCATGCATGCAAAATTATATTTATACGATTATTTAACGCACACGCAATTTTTTAGCTTTAAAAAACATAAGACCGTCATTTGTTCGATTGACTGCCTTATATATTAAACATTGCATCTAAATGCTTGTAGATACTATCATTAAGGGTGGATTCGACTAAACGAGAGTTCGTTTTATTCTTAGAATAATTCTCTATATATTCCAGAATAGAATCAATTTACGTTTTACCATTTGCAATTCTAAGAAAAGCTAACCTATTCGGGAATAGTTACCAAATCACCGTTTTGCACACAATAATAATTATGCCAAATTCGTTTTAGTAGCATCAGATAAAAACATACACAACGTATAGAACTTTAAACCATGCAAGGAACTCGACAGTGACACTTGTTGACAGCTATTTTAGACACTATAATACCAAAAAAGTTAGCAGATACGATATGATCTTTTGCAGTTTTCCATAATAATACAATATTTATTTGCCGGGTTATAATACATTTGATCATCATTCACTCTGTTACTCGCGTATAGTCGTTACATTACGTACTTTAGATTGCACGGAAAAACGATATAAGACTTTTCTTGAGATTTAAATCGTGGAATATCTTATCCCAAATATAGTTGATCATATATAAATCGAGGTTTGGTCAAATTCACCCTTAGACATTACCTAAAATCATTATACGTTAGCGTGATTAAAAAATATCATTGTCGATTGTAGCTAAGCACTTCTTGACATAAATTAATCATATCTTGTTTGTAAAACGCCTATTTTATTTAAACACATATCCTACTTTGCCATTAAGTTTAGTTTTGTATTTAATGAAGAGAATTGTGTGTAAATTGAAAATGAAATAAGTACAAATGTATTATTTTGTGTAATTATTGTAATAGCTGATGTGTTCAGATGTTGTAAATAGTTAGATATTAAAATAGGTATGAAGTTGCCTTACTTATTCCTATAAGTACTTCAAAATGAATAACATGTTTAACAGTTTAATTGAATATCTTAAAAATAATAAAGATGTTTTAAACTACCAAGTAAATAAAATACGATTGTAAGGTCGCCGTAATCGATAGGCACCGTTTGAAATTAATTTATTTTATCATTAAAAAATAAAAGAGTGGAATAAACTGCAGTCCCTTTTTTTGACAATTGTAAAATAGATCATTAATAAATAAATAAATCAACAACTTCATATTTATCATTACAAAATCAATATTTGGTAATCTCATACCAAAAATTGTTATTATATCTTTATCCATGTGGCCTCAAAAGCATTTTCATGACAAGTGACGTACCCTAATTTATTTTAAAAAAAAATTAAAGTAGGTAAACACTCAAACGACAACAAAAACGAAGTAAAATTGATCGACTTCTAACAACCCTGAATAAATAAATTTGATTTTTTTTACTAAGTATTTGATTGATCGATATTAAACGAAACCATCGTTCATTCTTATAAAAGCTATATGTAAATTAATGTGTCAAAAACTGTGTAGTATGTTCATTAAATATTTCGTTTTTATCGTTACAAAACTTCAAAAGATGTTTTTCCAAAAAAAAAAATTATTATTGCCAGCCTTACGCTAAGTTTTGTACAAAATAAAAATAAATAAATCGAACAATGTATAATTTTTTTGTAAGTTATTTTGTAATATCGAGAGAATAAAATGTTTTTGAATGAATCTGTGTCTCATTTACCCCGGATAGACATCGACATCAACGTAGTTGGAAGATAAACATTATTCAAGCGATATCCTATAGATACATCTACATCTAGCTATAATAATGTGCTTCAGACTGAATTTCTGTGGCGTCGTCCAGTCGGAGACGAGCTATTGGCGCAAGACAGGATCATAGTGCTCGAGTATGTGCGCAAGCAGAAATGTACTCTCTAGGATCAACCACTTCACGAGCTCCCGAGGCATGAGGATGGAACACCGCCAACTTTCTCACACCAGGCGGCTACTGAGAATTGCTTTACAGAAAAATACCATAGGTAATTTTGGCCCGACCCGGGATTCGCAACCGGAACAACAATTGATCTGCAATTTTTGCGGCTGCTTGACCAACAAGGCAGTCGTACCAGACGGTCGTAAAACCTAGCTATAGAAAAATAGTATGCCGTGTAGCGGTGACGTAAAGGGATTCCACTACTCTAATTTATACGTGGTAGAGCCATGCTGCAGCTATATTAAGATTGTAGCATGATAAGATCGGCTCCACCGGGGAAGGACCACGCCCTCACAGAATACTTGCGTAAAATAGCAGCTTAATACTGCTGTGTTTCGTATGGTGAGTGTAGAGATCTGGAGAACCTTTTTTACTGGAAACAAGGCATTCTTAGTCCTCAGGGGTGACAACGCATCTGCATTCTGATTCTTAATCGAGGATAAATGTAGATGTCGAGTGGCCATGGCATTCACTTACCATCAGGTGGACTGTGTGCTCGTATTTTAGCCTATTTTATTTAAAAGAACCTATATTATTTGGTAGGTGATCAACGGAAATGAAACAAAAAATTGGTAGCAGCAGCTTTTGATTATTAAAATCTGCAGTTGACAACCCTCATGCCAACAGTAGCAATCATAGTCAATATTAATACATAATAATAATATGACTAGCTTGCCAGGCAGACGTTGTTCTGCCCTTTTCCACGACTCTATGTCATGTCCTATTAAAAATCCTTAAATTCGCAGAAAAGTTGTGGGTCACTCATGGGCAAAAAACTATCTTATCTCTCAAGTTGGACCAAACTGCTCACGGTGTGCAAATTTTATTAAAATCGGTTGAGTAGTTTAGGAGTCCATTGCGGACAAACAACGGGGCACGTAATTTATATATATATTACTAGCTTGCCAGGCAGACGTTGTTCTGCCTTTTTCAACCCCTTTGTAATGCCCTATAAAAAGTCCTTTAATTCGCAAATAAAGAAGATTGTGGGTCATTCATGGGCAACAAAACTATCCTATCTCTTATGTTGGACCGAACTGCACACGGTGTGCAAGTTTGATTAAAATCAGTTAAGCAGTTTAAGAGCCCGTCGCGGACAAACAACGTGACACGTAATTTATGTATATATTAAGATAAGATAGGTAATCAACTGGAGAGTTACAATATCTCTATGTTCTTCCCTAACTCTTAAAATAGTTCAACTTCGACACCCTCCTAAAACGCTAAATAATTAGCGCCGTGACAAAATATTTAGATTTCAAACTCGAATACATTAACTCTTTTAACATGCGACCTTAAAAAGCAACCCTCAAAAAAGTAACTTTATTTTGAAATTAACCAACCCTCGGCCGAGAACGTCCTCAAAGGGTGGTTCAGCTTAACTAGAATTGTCACGTAAGGCTATTAAGTCATTATGGATTTATTAATGCTGTGATTAATTACTGAGGACGTTCACACCCCTACGTGAAGGGGTTGAAGTGAATAAATAGCTCTAGAACGATGAGGGCAGGAGTTAGTGTAGCGTGAAACCGCTGACGGAGTAATTTTGTGTTTTAATTGATTTTCATATGCTTCTAGTTTTTATTAGTTCACTAGGTAATGTGTTATTTGCACAGATTCGATATGGATTTATGTCACATAACCTTTTTCTAGTCTACTGCTGAACCTTTAGGCTTTTTAAAATAGCTGACAAGTATGTAGTAAGGTTGGCAAACGAGAACACAGTTCACTGATGATAAGTAAATGCTCTAGCCTATAGACATCTACATCTATCACGATGTCGAAGTTGAGCTTATAAAACATATCTTTTCTGTATGGGAGAATTCATAGAATGCTTTGGGTATATTTTGTGACCTTTCCAAGGCCTTCGACTGTGTTCACCATGAGACATTAATCAGGAAGCTATAGTACTATGGTGTTAAGAACACAGCGCTTGAACTAGTTATTTCATATTTAAGTAATAGAGTGCAGGAAGTTGTTATCAATGGTAAAAGTTCTTCCGGATGGCCCCTAGAGATGGGTGTCTTTCCGGGCTCAATTCTAGGCCCATTCCTATTTTTAGCGTATATTAATTACTTACCTTCCCTTGAAAAGGACAATCTTGATATAGTATTATTTGCTGATGATCCTTCCTTGGTTTTAAAACTTAAACTTCCATCATTTAAATCTGACAATGTGAACGTTGCTATATAGAAATAAGTGCATTGGTTTAACGTAAATAATCTACATTTGAACGGCAATAAAACTAAATACATTAAATTTACAACTACAAATACTAATAATCCGAGTACCAATGTGTTTTTAAATGAGAAAGAACTGAGTCCTGTTGAGTTCTCTGTTTTTCTTGGCATCACTCTCGATACTAATCTTCTGTGGGGCCTCCATATATCTAAACTAGCAGGCAGACTAAGCTATACAGCCTATGCTGTAAAAATATTTGAGACCTCACTAGTGTCGAGACAGCTAGATTAGTTTATTTCAGTTATTTCCATAGCATAATGTCATATGGAATTTCTCTATCGGGAAATGCGGCTGATTTAGAAACTATTTCTATTTTGCGGAAGAGGGCCATTAGAGCTTTTTACAACCTTAAACTGAGAGATTCTCTTGGAGAAAAATTTAAATTAATAAATATATTAACTTTGGCCTCTCAGTATATATATGAAAATTTGATGTATCTTCAAAAAAATAAAGGTAGTTTTAGTAAAAAGGTGACATACACTCTGTAAACACCAGGAACAAACACAAGCTTATGCTACCAGATTCTCGACTACAC
>DWHP01003558.1:0-13297 GCA_018247895.1 Parnassius honrathi
TGTCTCTTTGCTGCAGCATATACGTAATAAGCCCGTGCTCAGACGCGATGAGATGAGAATCTAACATTAAAAACGATAAATATAATATTGCTTCAATTATATTTATCGTTTTTAATGTTAGATTCTCATCTCGTCGCGTCTGAGCACGGGCTTATTACGTATATGCTGAATTATAAGAAGATATGAACCTGCTTGAGTCGTATGTCAAAACCAATATCATAAACGAATTGTTAATAATTGAAATGCTCCAGTTTGGGCAAGATTAAGTGATAGTTCATGCGTTTACTAGCAAATATTGTATAGGCGTATGCCCCTTTAGTTCGGAACGTAAGACAAATTTTGAGTGATACCACTGTAGCAGAAAGCGTTGGAATATAACCAAGACTATTTTCCTTGAAATTCATTTATTTTACTATGCTATCGAGGCGTGAATATTTAAATGCATGTGGAACAAATAGCTTTAATTATCTCTAAAAGCAAATATTCATGTACACAATGTGTATTGGTTCAATATTCATTACACGAATACGTGGCAGAAAGCCAAACAACGCTCGCATGATAGTCAATATTCAAGTCTAATATTACGCACGATTCGACTACGATATTGACTCCACTGCGTAATTACTAACTCTGAACGTAATACGTTTACTTCTAAACAAATATTCTCACGATAGCTCAAGATAGGCTTACCTTAATATTTCATGACATGCGACCAAACTCAAACCAAGCTGGATCCTGCCGGCACCGATAGAATTTTTAACTGCAATTTTGTGCTCTTATTTAGCGCATGCTTTACGGCAAAAGAAAATAACTTTGGGAAACATTTTCTTACGAAGTAGAGCCACGTACATTATGGTTGCAGTACGAATGGATCGGGTCCACTACTAACTTAGAATAGCAGCTTAGTGATGATGTGTTTAATGTTTCGAATTGTGAGTCTGGGACCCAGATACCCTTTTTACTTTGAACGAAGTATTCTATCTTAGTCCTCATTCACTTACTATCACGGAATAATGTACTCGTTTGCAACTTTTATTTAACAAAAAATATCTATTTTGTCTATACGCCATATAGTATGTTGCGATGGAGACCGAATCGTACGCAGATTTTGCATGCAAGCCTGCACCTGTTCTATATTGAAAAAGAGAAAAACGTACCACAAAAACTTATAATCTTGTTACGTACGGACTTCGTAAAAGCGCTACGGACCGAAAAACGTATTAGTTCAAACTATTCAAGGAAGTATTTATCAATATTTTTATTAATACCTACTCCCCATAAAACTATCAATCACCAATCGTTACTTGTGTGTATTTACAAATAAAAGATAATAGCGTCGGCATTCTGTGATTTAACATAGAGGTCTATTTTACAGAATGACAGACATTTATGATGATTTATAAATAATGACTTTTTAATTATTATAAACCAGTCCATGACTACAATCTCACGTGTTGATAAGTGCTGAATGAAGAATGAAGACGAATAGTCTTAGCGTGATAACAAAAGCCTATTCACTCTTGCCTTGAAGACACTTAGATTATAATCGGATGGAAAGGCAGACGCCAATAAATTATTCCATTCCCTTGTCTGTCCGCCAACGTGCATTAGGAAAGCGCCGCTTTCTCTCTCTGCATCAAAACGCTCTCAGTTTGAAAGGAGGGTTGCGTCCTGCAATGAAACGGCTACACATTCTACAGACTGTTACTTTACTTTTGAAATGAATGTCTCCTTGCTATATTCACCATCAAACCACGACTTATACAACATGAAACAAAGACTGTGTCGTTCCCGTTAAGTGCGTTATCAGAATCAGTAATCACCTCTAACTCACACGAGTATCGGTAATGCGAGGTCTTTGACAATCCTCTTACTCCTCGGCCAATGCAGAGATAGCAAAACCACATACAATTTTCAAATTAATATTTTTATTCGTTAAAATTAATTTTTATGAAAAACAGAATATTATTTCCGTACGTTTGGGTACTGATTCTGATAACGCACTTAACGGCAACCACAGGGTTTTTGTTACACGTTGTATATGCACGCAGGTTGTATGTAATGTTTCCGAAGGTAGACATTTCAACATGACGTCGGTGAGTAATGATAATGTAATTATTCTTGACATTATACATTATATTACGAGTAGGATGCAGGTGGAATTTTTTTATAGAATTTATACATTTTTGTAACATTTTTTTACCATTAAAGTAACAAACACAAAGCACAAATTGAATAGTCTGGTCCCATAGACATGAATAGTATGGTCCCACAGACATGAATTTCTTTTCGGGTTTGTAAACATAAAATAAAAATGAAAATCCGTTGTCACCGTTGACTAAGACGAAATGACTCGCTACCAGTAAAAAGTTCCTTGTCACTAACCAATATGAGTACGAAATAGAGAATCTTTGTGTTGATATTTTACGCTGACATTCTGTGCGAGCGTGCTCCCTTAGCCAGTTGAGCCGATCCAGCCGTCTAACACACGGCTTCAGAACAAAATATTTTATTAAATAGTAAGTAAATTATAAAATATAAGTAATAAAATTGTTTATATATTATATGAATATGGTATTTTATTAAATAATTAAAACTAAATTTAAGAAAACTACTATTCATTCGATCACTTGACGATGACGTTATATTTCCATCAGTCTCACCGTATTCCAAAGTTCCAAAGCCACTTTAATTCGTTAAGAATTATAATATAGTAACCGTATAGTTCAAGAAGGTTATATTGTTTTTCTAACATAAACGAAAATTAACATGCAAAATAAAGTGTGTTTATATCCTAGTTTTGTTCAGTGTCAGCCACTACCAAAAGTCATGACTTGTTTTATCAGCGAGTGCAAGTGAGCAGGGGATGCTCATAGCATAGTACCTACAAAATACTACTTGAATTTCTAGCCGGAACCCTAGCTATGTTAGCTTTGTTAATTTTATGTTATGTGTAACTGCTGCAACATAGTATCACATTAGATCTTAATAAATATATAAGTAAAACAAACTATTATATTCATACAACTGTGATTTTTAATTTGCTGTTGTATATAATCACAATGTTTACCTTTAAGTCAGCCCTTAGTCCTTATGTCAACGTTATATCTAATTTTATTCCTACCTTATCGCAACAAGCTATTAATAGGCGATATAATTGCTTACCTAAACCTTTGAAGCACTTTGTTTCATATTCTTTTTCAAATTTAAATACAATGCGTAACTAATGTCCACCTGGTGTCTAGTGATGTACCCGAAGACGCTTTAGCATATTGACCTATCCAAATATATACATATATTCTCACCCTATTATGGAAATAACAACTCAAATCCGTTCGTCACCTCGACGCCAACAAGAAAATACGGCAAAATGAGTGTGGAAGTAATGCGTTCGCATATAAACACTGCCTAATAATAATAACACCTTTAATCTGTTTATGACATTTATCACGTTTCAAAATGAAATGTATAATATATTATACGCTACCGTGTAGAGGGGTTAACTTTTGTGTACAGAAATAAATCGCATCTTCAAGTTGGATCTGCAGTCGGTTCCCGTGGAGGAAATTAAAATTGGCGGCACCTGGGAATAATGAGATTCCCATTACTCATACTTGGCGTACCTGCTCGAGATTTCTTGCTAAATTAACGTGGCAATCTAAGAAATCTTTCATTTCGCTTAAATATTATGGCGCTTCAAGCAGAAATTCGTTTAAACATTATTTACCCAACAATCTGAAATCATTTTTTACAGGAAGGAGTACGGCTGACAAATGGGCACACAATTTACCTGATGGTAAATAGATATAAGGTCCTTAGACATCTACATCTACTGAATGAAAATGCAAATATGTTCTTACTCCTAAGGACTAGGATTCATCCTACCCCGTTACCGGTTAAAAGGGCTTCCGGTTCACTACACTCACCATACAAACACAGCAGTATTATGCTGCTAATTTACTCTGGTAGGTCTGTGGGTAGTCCTTCCCCGGAAGAGTCAAGCTTTTCATTCTGCAGCAATAACACAACTGTAGCGCGTTTCTACCACGTTTAAGTTTAACGTGCAATTTTTTTTGCCGTTTTCCTCTACTTTAGTAGAGGTCTATGTTCAGTAGTGGGGTTCAACGGACCAATGATGAATAAAAAGAAAAATCATATGCAATTTCAACCAAATAACGCTATTTAAGGACATTTTACGGTTACAACAACCATATAATATATTATATAATACACATAGAAACGATAATCCCTCCGATTGATTAGAATCGACTTTTACTTTA
This sequence comes from Parnassius honrathi, assembly GCA_018247895.1. Taxonomy (NCBI): domain Eukaryota; kingdom Metazoa; phylum Arthropoda; class Insecta; order Lepidoptera; family Papilionidae; genus Parnassius; species Parnassius honrathi. The sequence goes on from DWHP01003558.1 coordinate 4,281, forward strand.
AACATATCCATAACGCATGAGAAACAAAAAACTTAAGAATTTGACGCCGCTCCCGAACGACGGTAAAGGTCTTTCTGGCGTATTCCAAGTGACCACTCACAAAACTTACGGGACTAAAACGGTTGAGGAATTCTATTGCGTATTTATTATTATAAAATCAAATTTACATCTTCTGCATCAATGAATACTTACGTAAAAAAAAAAAACTTAAAAACGGAAAATAAAAATGAGTTTACCCACGGTTCGACCCGTGAAAGTTATTGCGTCTCTAAAACTCTGATTCTGAGAATAATGTTCACAGCCTTACAAATAGCGGTAAGTGATTCGGTGGTATATTGCGATTATTCGCGTCTCGGATGCAGAAATCCAGCGAGAAGTGAGAATTACTCGCGCTAAGCACATACCGAGCACCAGCTAACGGGGAAACGCTTACTTTCGGGTGTGCAATATCACTTTAAAATTCAAAAGCTAGAAGCAAATCCGATATGATATATATTTTTAATACTATATCAGCTTTTTATGTTTCTATAAAAATGTTTGCTTATAACAGAGATCAGAAATTAACTCCAGTAACATTTTGTTATAACTTATTTTGTATTTATTTTGTTATCATATCTATTTGAAGTAGTTTCTCAAACAATTCCCAACGAAGGACGCATCGTATGGACTTATGATAATCACCGTTTATTTTTGAAATCTGGGCAATTACTTTTTAACACCGTAGCGGGTTCCTTTTTAAGGCTAACAATGTTTTAGTACTCCCGTCACCCACGACTTGAATTTCACGGTCTGTGCTCAGCCATTAGGCTACAGTTGCTTTGATGGTAGGTACACACAACAGATGCCTGGAAACATTATAAAGAAATAAAAATATTATTTATCTTGTTATATTTTAGAATTTTTATTTTTATTTTCAATTATCACCAACTCTGTCATACAAAAAACAAGCAGTTTTTTGTCATATTACTTTTTACGATGAAAGCTGCCACGTCAAAGATATTTTAAAATACTCGCAATATTAGTGCTATAGAGGTCTGTGGTATTTTCTTACAGTTGCGTACGCTTTTTTACTCTCAGACAATTTGGCTGAAAGCACACATAATGCTACCAAAGCATTATCCACAAAGATTCTATCCCTCGCAAGCTAACTAGTGACATGTTTCACCGTTGTGTGAGCGTAATACGGTGTTTACAAAAGGAAATCCTTCTAGACTGACGCAATTCTATCTCATCGTTATTTTTCCACGCCATTTTCTGTATAGGACGCAGTGAGTGTAAAGTGGGAAGAGAAATTGAAGAAATATCCTTTAGGTTCCTGTCATAGTTTTTGTACACCATTTCCGTGTTATAAGAATATTCTTACACACGAATCTCCGCTGTTCTTTAAATATAATCAGTAGACGGCATTTATTTATTATAGCTAGCTAGTTTTAAACAAAAAAGAAATGCACAGAAACGTTCTAAAAATGAATTTCGTTGGAATTTACTTTCGATGGCATTAGCTTCCAAACATAACTCAAAAAGTGGTTTCGTAGAAATCGATCGAGATAACATTATTATTTTTAAAGTCAAAAGGACATAATCGTTTTAGACCTCGGAGTGAAAAGTGGAAGCAAAACGATAGTGCTCTGTTATCGGTTAAAGACAATTGTTTGTATACATTGAGCGCTCGGCGTTGCCTTCGGCGCGCGTACATACAACATAGCGTACATACAGCGCGCCTAGCACGGCATTTTACGAGCGAAACCAAAGTACCGATACCACTGGTTCAATTCGGAGTATGGCTCCTATACCGTCGCTATAAAAGACGACGGCAGAGGCAAAAGGAATTTTGGGTGGACCCAATATTGCGCGATAGACTGACGCGTGGAATGTTTGTAACATTTTATCCAAAATGAAGACAATATGAACCCAAGTTTTTTAATTACTTTAGAATATCCATAAAATAATTTGATGACTTATTCCAAGTTATAAAAGTAGATATTACTGGAGATTCAACAGTTTTAAGAGAGTCGATTTCCCCAGAAAAAAAAATTCGTAATAAGTACATTTATTTATTCAAATAAAGGTAAGTTGTCTGAATCTTGGCTGGGGGTTGAAGGTGACGGTGACCACGATGACGGCGGCGGTGGTGGGGTCGTGGACCACTACTGCGTTGGGGTCTAGCAGTGGTACATCCAGAATATGTGTATTGGTGTTGATTAGTTTGTAGTGGTAATGATTGATAATAATTCTGTGCTTCATTAATGACGCTGAGCAATTCAATCTTTGTAGATAGGCGTCGATTCGCGGGTAATTTTTTTGATTCACTGTACAATGATACAAAGAATAATTTATCATTAATGATACAAAGAATAATTTTTCATTGGTTTCCTAAGTCAGTCGCCCCATTTCATTTTGTTTCATTGCGTTTAAACTTTTCTGTACAATATCGACTATTAGTTTATGTACAGCATTAATTTTCTGTTTTTCCTTATGCCTTCAATTTGATTTTTAGGAGGTGGCAGCCAGTCTGCATTATCTGTATTATTTACTCCTGAACCCCTTGCATCAGAAGATTGGTAATCGCTCTCTGTGGCGTTGTTTGCGGTAGAATTCTTAAGAAATTGTAATTCCCTGTAATACACCTATGATATGTTTGAAAGATCTCTCCAGATCCAGATGGAAGCTCTTTTACCACTAAGATACCTTCAGGCAATTGTCCCGAATGCTTTTCCATTTTTTCATAAATGTGCGGCCTGAAAATATACAATTACCATTTTTATTTTGACAGATACTTGCCCACAGGCTGATCTATAGCGGATTTGCATTATGGATACAAAATGCAAATCCGCTATATATCCGCTATATGTCTTGGAAAATCGACAATTATAAAGATAGTGGAACAATTTCGTAAAGTACTATGGAGCAAATTGAGGATTACATCCACGCCTAAAGTGGAAACAGAAAAGTGGAAAGAAGTAGAAGAATGTTTTGAGAAATACGCTAACGTCTCAAATTGCGCAAAAACGCAATTGACGGAAAACATATTGAGCTAATACAACCAGTAAATTTTAACCAGTATAATTGTAAAAACATGGTCGCGTTTTTACAATTATAAAACCTACTTCTCATCAGTGTTACTAGCAGTTTGTGATGCAAATTATTGTTTTGTATACGTTGATCTCGGAGCCTATGGCAAAACCAGTGATTCAGCTAGTTTTCAAAATTCAGAACTTTTTAAATGGATACTAACTTGAATATACCTAATCCGAAGCCCATATCAAAAATCGATAGAACACCACTGTGTCAAGTGTTCGTCGGCGACGAAGTGTGCAACAAATGTACAACAAATATGGCGGCTCATATATCTCGAAGCGCGCGAAAATCTGAGAGCGCGGGTTCGACACGCGCCCGATCAGGAGCGAATGTTCGCATGTCTACACCTCCATAAGAACTATTGGTTCTCAAAACGCCTAATGTGTAACCTCTCTTAGAGTACATACATCGTGCTGAGCGTGGCGTTTAGTTTTAGTAGGACATGTCGCAGGGTGCGTCCCAAATAGGTGGTACGCTTTTAGATTTGATCGATAAAAAAATCGTATCAAAAGCTCGATATCCATTTTTGTTAAAGCGCGATCAAGTACAAGTAAATAAATGGCGGCCCGTGTATCTAAAAGCGCGCGGCTAACTATAATCTGACAGCGCTCGTCTGAAGCGCGCTTGAATAGAAACGCGCTTTGGGATGTGTACACGGACTAAATGGTTTTTAAAAAGCGCGTTACCAAAGCGCGCGCTTAAAACGCCTAATGTTTACTCGCTCTAAATGTAATTCTCTACGATTGAACTATATCCACTCATTTTTAGAACCTATATAGAGTAAATAGGTCGTAAATGTTTTATTCGACTTCAGAAACTACTAACGACTACAGAAAAAAGAGGAGGCTCAAATTTAAAGTAAAAAAAAATACACTAAAAGCATCATTCTTATAGACGACAGTCTAATTTTTATCTTGAATTTGTGATAGTAACTCGAAAAGCGTAAGAAAATATTTTAAAAATGTAAAAACCGACTTCAAAAACCAAAAAGAATTAAAAATTATTTATGTAGTCGGTACTTTAATTCTTCGTCACATTTTCTTAGCACATATTAATATCGTAAAGTGGAAATTATTAATTTCAATGTTTTTAATACACCTTTAATATTAAAAACTTCCACATTAAAATTTTTGTAAGTGTAACACTGTTAACTGGAAACTTTTCCTAGTGTCATAGCGACTTTTATAAATATCAATTGCACATGGATAAACAATCAAACCCAATACAATTATTTATAGGCTATTAAAGTACTTGTTCCGTACGGAAATGAACTCGAGGCCTGAAGCGCCGTAATCAAAAGCGAAAGAGGATTCGAGCTCGGTTGCCCAATTTTAACCAAAGACGACATTTTAATGACCAAGTCTCAGTTCTTAGTCTCTGCTTCTCTTCTTCTTGGACCTAGGAGAAGAGGAGCAGAGAGCATCGCTGTTCTTACGAAGAAGCTTAGGACTGATCAGCACACTATTAAGGCTATACTCGGAGTTTCCTTGCGAGATAAAATTCGAAATGAGGATACCCTCAATAGAACCAGAGAAACCGACAGAGCCCAACGGATCAGTAGGGTGAAGTGACTATGTGCCGGCCGAATAACTTGAAGAAACAACAACCGATGGGCAAGAAAGGTTTTCGAACGGCAGCCTCATACGGGTAAGCTGAGTATAAGAAAGGCCTCGTCTAAAGTTACAACCTGATGAGAGATGCAGGTAGTCAATGGATGCACGTGGCTCAGAATAACTACGTTTAGTGGCATTCCTTGGAGAAGACCTACAACTAAATGATTATGATGATGAATCAGATCTATAACCCCAGCCTCTTAAATGTAAATTTTTTTATAGCATTGGGTGACAAATGAGCACACAGTCCACCTAATGGTCTGATAAATTCATCAAGAATCAAAATGCAAATGCGTTGACACCCGTGAGGACTAAGATGGAATGCCTCGATTTCAATAAAAAGGTTACCCGGCTCTCTACACTCATACGATCATTATACGAAAACACAGCAGCATTACATGTCCATTATGATGACCCCGGCATTTTTTAATTTCTAATAAAAAAGGAATGTACTGAAATGTGCCCAGTGTGAGCTATCACGTGTTGCTTGAAAAAAAAAATATTCAAAAAATATAATTTTTATGAGGTCCATTTTTAATTCCGGTTGGCTCCGCTACTTTACTTTATCGAACTTATTGAAACTGTGCCGTAATGTGCTTCCACAGTGCTGTTATGTGCAAATGTAAAAAAAAATTACAATTTCGCAAGTGACAAACAAATTTGCCCATTTTTTTTTTGGAGAATCTATACTGCATAATAAAAACTCACGCCGTAGAATTTACGCTGTTATTTTGTGAGAGCGTGGTCCCGCCCCGGTCGAGCCGATCCATTCGTGCTGCGACTACAATATAGCTGCAGCATAGAAGAAACCGAAGACAATACAGTAATTTTACTTCTATTAATGTATGTATTGTTACTGGGATCGTCACAGCTATATCAATGCATGCTGCTTAATTTTTTAATAGGTATACTATAACAAAAAAAAATACAACTTTGTCAAAAATCTTCAAAAATATCTGAGCTTCAGCAAAGTTTGGTAAAGATAAGATGCAAAAAAATTACTAGATAATAATATTTTTATTCGAGATAGATTACAAGTCTTACTTATTTAAAGTCTTAAGCTTTTACTAGTACTTGATATACTTATAACCCTTGCCTTTCACTTGTCACATTTTGTTCTCTCGGCCACACATCATTATAACTTAGTGTTGTAAAATACATTTCTAAAACGCATGGTTTCTTGTTTCGTGATCATTATATAGATTTACATATAAAGTTGCATCCATATTTTATCTCGAGCACACTATATCATACCAGTAAACTTATGTAAAATATATGGAGTGTGTAGTTCTTGAGATACGCCTAATGTATGATGCAACTCAAGTGGTGTCTAATAAACCGCTCACTACTGCAGAAGCGTGTTCCAAGTGCGTGAATTTAACATGTTTCTGAAGTATTACAATTCTAAGCGTAAATTCTTCTTGTTGCATTTATTACTAAATTGTGAAGAACTTCGAAGTAATATTGCAGTCACAAATATCTTTCGCAAAGGTTTATAAATTTTAAAGCAAAATATTAAGTAATAAATTTTTTCATGGGAATATTTTTTATTCCTGTTTTATTCAAGTATACAATGCATATAACATTGTATACGTATTGTATGCATCATTTTATACAAGAATCGATAGATGGCAGACATAATGCATACTCATAAATAGTCACGCCTGCCACCCAGAGGGGTAGGCAGAGACTACGGAATTCCATTTAGCATGATCCTTACACACCTCTCTCGCCTTATTTACATCTTTATAAGTACCTGGGCATACTCTTTTACTCGCATAGGCGTTTATGGACACTCTTAATTTGGCCCATCTTCAACATCAATAAATTTCGTATATGGCATGCCTTGCTTGCTCCGCCGTTCATTTCTGCAACCTCAGACGAAATAATATTTCGTCTGAGTCTGCAACATAAATTTGCTTTGTCACACTTTCCTCGTTTATTCTTTTTACATTACCAAACCTATATAGATGGTATTTGTTTAAAATCAAATAAATGACGTTTACGCGGGACGTCACATACTCAGACTGGTAAAGGGACAAACGTCAAAAGTTCGTCTGCGTACTGCGATCGCCATTCCATTTGTAAAAAGTAACGATTAATATCCACTGTACAAGGAGATCCATGTACAACAGTGAACTTTTAAAGATTAATGGAGAGCAAGATAAATGTACAGAAAAAAATAGTTTTTAATTTTGAATCATTATTATTCGGTTCTTGACAAAGACCCCGGCTATATATAGATAGGTAAATGGTGATTGATGCAGGTTTGCATTTTCAATAGGATTTTTTGACCCTAAGTTTTTTTTTAAAGTCTACTTAAGCAATTTCAAAATCGAACTAATTTTCCCCTAATTTGAATAATATATAGAACGGTTATAGATTATAATATATGATATATTCAAAATTAAATTTCTTGGATATATAATATAAACATATCTACTTTTAAAAGTACTAAAAATAAATAAAATATAACTGATGACTACCTTAAACTTAACTCTGTCTAACGCCTGTTTTGTTCTAAGCAAGTAGATTGCAATCGTTTATTAATTTTCAAGCAATAAATCGTTTGTCTCTTCACGCAAGTTTCGAACACAAAACGATTAGAAAATAGCTTATATGCGAACACGAACAACAATTAAACACTATCAAGACTGCGAAAAATGCTTGCTGTTGGCAACAGCGATTTGTGTAACGCTCCGACAAAAACACTCCCTAACTTCCACTTAGCTCGACAGAGCCGATACGAAATCACAAAGCAACAATCAGACGAAACAAAACAAAAACGTCGCGTCCCACTCTCACAGTGAAACGGACCTCGTCGAGAATTAACGATGCCCCTATTACGGAAACCGACGTGGACGCTGTGATATATTCCTTTAAGATAGACGACGGCGAACGAGCGAATGAGAAACTTTTTCATTTATGTGATCAAGAACTCGATTTCGCTGATGGAATGAGTTGATTTTTTTTTGATTGCGTTGAATTGCTTTAATTATTGTACAACAATTAAGGCTTTTCAAGAGCTTTCACTGAGTAAAATTTACATTATTTTATCAATTTATAAGTGATTCTTTTCAAATCACGTACTTTGTCCATAGATTTCATGCCTATTGTTATTTTTTTTTATTTATTTAACTTCATATACACAGATGTATATAGGCGGACTTAATGCCTGAGGCATTATCTACCAGTCTACCTTAGAGTAGTGCAGAGATAAAAGAGGTAGGTGTTATTAAATTAGTAATTCAATGTTTTATCAAATCTATGTCGTAGGTCGTGTTGATTATTAAGTTTCTTTTTTCTGGAATAATAGTGACTAACGGGCACAGAGTCCTAATAATATCTAAAGTACAGATGTGTTGTAACCCCTGAGGATTAAGTAAAATGCGCCATTTCTAGTAAAAAGGGTCTCCGATTCACACTTACCATACGAAACATAACAGCATTAAACTGCTATTTTACTCTGGTATTTTATGACAGTATAATTCTTCCCTGGTAGAGCCGACACACTTGTGAGTTATTACCACAGACCACCCAGGCTGGGTGGTCTGTGGTTATTACTATATAGCTACATCACGACTCTATCACGTGTAACATATCATTCCAATGGACAAATAAGTGACTTTTATAACATTTATGGGTGTATACCATGTAATATATCCATAATTGCAATGCTTATGATTCGATTTAATTTTTTTTTTTTAAATAAAATTAACAAAGATTTTCTAAACCTGTTTACTTCGACGTGATTAAGATTCCACTAGTTCGCCTTGCCACACCCGAGTGAGAACAAAATAAGTATACAAGATTAATAGTCCCCTAGCGGACAACAGCGCAACGGAAGCGCATCCACGCCGGCCACTCGCCGCCATTTTGTACTTCCGGTCGAAGATACGATACTCCCTTACTGTTAGGGAGGGAACTTGATCTATCGACAACAGATATTGCTTCGGCTCCTAATAGCTACTTACCTACGTTAAAAACGTTCTTAATATGATTTACTTATATGAGTAATTCTCAACCAAGCGGCAAAATTAAATCTATATATTATATTTTAGGAATACCGCTTTGTCATGGGTAGTATAAAGATTTTTGAAGAGTGAATTCGAGAATATGTAATATGAGTTAATAGTAACTTATCACTAGCACGACAGTGACTGAACAATTAGCAAAAAATCCATCGGGACGCCACAAAGTACGGTCCTGAGACACATGCATCCGTCGACTTCTAGCACATATTTTTTTTATTATTTATTTATTATAATTTTAAATAAAATCTCGTTGAAATATACACAACAAAAAGCGTGGTAAGCGCTACCATTC
>DWHP01003559.1:0-13296 GCA_018247895.1 Parnassius honrathi
AAAGAAAATTTATGTTGCAGAAGTGAATGGCAGAGTCGGAAAGGGACGTCCTAGGCGAAAATTTATCGACCAAATTGCCGATTTATTGAAAACGGGCCAAATTAGGAGTTCCCTTAACCGACGAGCATGTATGCTCGTCGATGTATGCAATATGTAAGCAACGAGCATGTATGCAATATGGATGTGAAGGAGGCGAGAGAGGTGTGTCAGGATTGTGCCAAAGTCCGTAGTCTCTGCCTACCCCTCTGGGTGACAGGCGTGAGTATTTATGTATGGAAGTGATCATGTTGTCATCATATGTTGCCACAATTCGTTCCGTGAGAAATAGTAAAGATAGCTACCACAAATTTTTAGAGATTTTATAACGTATATATATATACTAAATCAACCAGCATATCTTATGTTTATTTTTATATTAAATTTAGCCGTACAGTAATGTTAGATTTTCTAAATAAAGTTCGAAAATAAAGAAGAAATTATTTACTACATATTTTTAGTCATTTGATTAAACCAATGTATATCTTTTCGTCTCGTGGGCGTTAGAAGCTGCATTAACCTAATAACAACTCCAAGAGACAACTATGGCAAATAACATCCTATGGGTCAATAATTAGGGGAGGTCTATGTTCAGCAGTAGACCTTTGACAGGCTGTAATAAATAATGAGTACATTAAACTATATCAATCAATAATAAATATACCTAATACATAACATAAAGAGATAACAATAGATCTTTATGAAAAGACGTGACAGACCAATCAAAGTAAAGTTATAAATCGACTCTTAGATTAGACAATAAGTGTTCAAGTTTCCTGAAAGTAGTCGAGTTATTACGAAAATCTGTCTTAGATTCCATTATATTTGCAATTGTACTAGTTTTTCGCAGGTGTATGATAAGACCGATTTTACATAGAAATAACTTAAACAGTTTCAAAGAAAAACACCGGCGAATGCAACAGAAAACCACAATTCCGCTGTACGAGTATTAACGGATTTCGATAAAATTGCCGCAAACATTTTCCTTATGTAGTAAAATAATGTGAATATTTTGTAGATTCAGCTAAATACAAATATCATAAAAACTGCCTCAATTTACAAGGTCTTTTCTCGTTATCATGACTCAATGGTACGATAAACAATCACAATCAAACACGCTACGTTAAAGATGTGTCAATGCTAACTCGATAATATATTATCTCAACAGTACAATAGTTATCTATCAACTTTAAGATCTTTTTGATTTTACAGAGTATAATATTGGAAATATTTTTGGTTTGTTCTTATTAGAAAAAATTAACCTCACAGTAATATTTTCTTTGGCTCCGTGTTTTATATAAAAAATTGTATATTACCTTAATATACTTTTATAGCAGAGGCCTCGATAATTTGCAGAAAATTTTTAATCGGCTTTTATATAATAACATCAAATAAAAAACTAAGGACGAATTTTTCGACTACGAAACGATGCAGCATGCTATCAAAATCAATATCAATAACTGATTAACTATGTAACTACTACATAAGTAAAGAGAATAGATTAGCACATCTCATCACGTAGGTGACATAAGTGCTTCTCTTGGAATTGTCAGCAAAAATCTAATGCCTTTTGATAGGTTTGTTTGTCTTTCACAGTGGTTTTCACTGGGAGTGTTTTTATACGTGGTAGAGTCATGCTGCAGCTAGCTATATTAGTGGTATAGTTGTAGCACAAATGGGTCGGCTCGATCCGAGAAGGACCACGCTCTCACAGGACACTAGCATAAAATAGCAGCTTAATGCTGCTGAATTTCGTACGGTGAGTGTAGAGAACCGGAGACCCATTTTACTGGAATCGAGGCATTCTATCTTAGTCCTCAGGGGTGGCAACACATCTGCATTTTGACTCTTGATCGAGGGTAAGTGTGGATGTCTATGGGCCATAGAACTTACCATCAGGTGGACTGAGTGCTGCGTTAGCCGTAACCATTCTATAAAAAAGGTGGAAGTTTTGTTTACGTCAGACGTAAATACCCAGACCGGAGACGTACGGCAGCGTCAGAGTTGTGAAACATTGGTAACGAGATAGCAAATCTACCTACCCTAAGCATGGCGATTAATGTACTACGAGCAAAAAAAATGGTTAATAAGATAGAAGTTAGATAGTTGGAATAAGTTATCGATAATAATTTAAAAAAATTATCACGATGGCTATATTATGCTGTATTAATAGAATCACCGTTGGTTTATTTTTCATAGTAGTTTTCACTGGGTGTGCTTTTTTTTCTTTACTATTATATAAGCTAGTGGTTGACTGCTATCCTAATTAATCATAAGTGATGATGCAGCCAAATATTTCCTTGCCTTAAAACACCCAGCAAATTATTACACGCCTGTGCTTCGAGCGCATGTTTGATGAATGTGATTAAAATTTGCCATGACTCTAAAATACTATTACCATAATACAACAAGTGCAAATTGATATCGGACACTAGAGCCACTAAATGTTTGTCCTCCATTGTACTTTTAAAAGTATCGATGCAGAAAATCAAAGGAAATATCAAATAAAGACAAAAATTATCGAATTTTTTAATGATTTCTTATTTTTTCGCGTACAATACATATTGAATAAAACTGTTTTATTGAATAAAATAGTTTTATTCAAGATTTTTTTAGTTTTAAGCGCTTTGAACATTGTTATCACCAAAATCATTTATATCTGAAAAGACGAGTGAAATAAATGTAAAAAGCATAGCAAAGCACAATAGTTGTAAGGAGTGAAAAATGCTGCTGGCAAAATATTGTTCTGAAGTTTATTATTTGCCTAATTAGTGGAGAAAGTCTTCTCTTCAAATATCAGTTGGAAATACTTGTCAGGAAAAACTAAATACCAATTGTACAAGTGAATCTTGCATTAGATCATTTTTTAAGCAAAACTGTAGATTTAAGATAAAATAATTTTCACATAATAGCCTTCGATATCGGTGCTTAATTTATGTGTGAATTGAAGAATGGTGTGTAGATAGTAAGATTAGAAACTTCATTCCCTATTTTATTTTAGAATTTCTTTAAATTTGTTCGGAACTAGACCTGAATTATAACCAATTCAATAAAAAAGTAATTGAAATAGACTTACAGTTAATGGGCAGTTAACAACGGAGATATCTCGTCACAAAATAAGCGTTCAATATTGAGAATATTCTCTTTTTTGAAGTGAGCTAAATCATTTCTTATCGCTGGTTCTGTCTTTGATTTCACCCGTATTATAATTTATATCCGTTTATTATAACAAAAATTGTTAGAACATTTTCTATACAACTATTCTATAGTAGAAAAGGAAAGAACAGTATATTATCAACAAACCCACTTATATAACGTTACGTACTGATCTATCTGTTACTATCATAATCTGTGCCATAAAACAAAACTCACAGCTTTGTGATCGAGCTTAAAAGAATACTTCATTCATGAAACAATTAGCCTAAAGGTATTTTTGTAAAGACTATCTTATTTATTATATTTTATTTTTTGTTATTTATTTAACTACCTACACGATGTCAAAGCCTAAATTAAGCAAACATTTTATAACGCAAACATTACATTTCATTCGATTGGACATTGCTTTCTACAAATTTTTATTAATTCTGTACGTGTTTTTAATTTGTGTATGTTGTACTTTACCTTACAGAATTTAAAGTGTATAACTGTATTTTTTATAGAACGTGGTCCGTAGACATTATATGGATAGAATCAATATTCGTCATATTTCAGATTCGGATAAAATTTTATTTTACGTGGTAGAACCATGCTGCAGCTATATTGACTGTATAGTTGTAGCACGAATGGGTCGGCTCGACCGGGGAAGGACCACGCTCTCACAGAATACATATACAATATTTCGTATGGTGAGTGTAGAGAACCGGAGATCCTTTTTACTGGAAAAGAGGCATTCCAACTTAGTCCTCAAGGCTGACAACGTATCCGCACTTTGATTCGCAAACGAGGTTAGATGTAGATGTCTATGGGTCACAGCAATCACTTACCATCAGGTGGACTGTATGCTCGCTTGTCACCCTTTTCCTATAAAAAAAAATCCTAGACACAGACATCGTGGGTCGAGACCGTAACCCGTTGCTCAATACCTCATCGTAGTACGGATATTTAGGAGGGTCACCAATTGCTTGCAAAAGGTTGGTAAGGGAATAAGACCACTTGCTTTTCAAACATTTTGCACCTAATTATTGCCAAAACATAATAGAACTACAGGTTCTCTTACGCCCCTACCTCATGGCACATCATCATCGTTTCACCGTTACAGACTCGGTGGTGACAACTGATTTGTTGTGTGAATGAACTTTGTTTCATGAGAACCGTCAGCTCCTTGGGTATTAAGTAGATACATCAGTTGTTGGTAGCGCTTTTTTAATAGAATACGGGTGACAAACGAGCACACAGTCCACATGATGGTAAGTAGATGCTGTGAATAGACATCTATATTTATTCTCGATTAAGAATCAAAATGCAGATATGTTGTCACCCCTGAGGACTAAAATGGAATGCCTCGTATCCAGTAAAACGAGTCTACGTTTCTATACACTCACCACACGAAACACAGCAGCATTAAGCTTCTATTTTACGCTAGTATTCCGTGAGAACATGGGCCATCCCCAGTCGAGCCATCCCATCCTTGGTACAACCATAATATAGCTACAGCGGGGCTCTACCACGTTGGAAACCTACTTCCTTACCAATGTATTTAGTCAATATGCTCCTAATGATTGCATAAATAATAATATCATAATCGGGCAAATATTTATCTTACACCACCACTACAGGGCACAGTGTTGCGCGCTATAATTAATGCCCGGTATATGGCTGACAATTATTAGCGCCATCTAGTATCAAGTAGCAGAAATAGGAGCATCGAGATATTTTTAGAACTTTCCCATTAGCGCCATCTAGTATCGAGTGGCGAGGGCTTTCTGGAAGATTCTTTGCTGGAACTTTTGACATTCTACTCGGACGTTCTAGATGTTTTCGGTAAAGAAGGTCCTATATGAAGTCGGTAAGCAGCGCGACATGGGCATTATGGAATTGGCAATACAAGCAAAGACTTGGGAGTGGAATAAAGTGAACTAAAGTGTTAAGTGTGATTAATTATTAGTGTGTTTTAAGTTTTAATTGGTGTTCGGTAGATAAAGTGTCAAGTTTGGTACTTCAATCGGTAGTTTTTGTTGTCACGAACCCTAAGCTCGTAACAATATCATCATCATCATCATTTATTTTATTTTATTATTATTATTAATTTATATACCTTTTATTATTTACCTTTTACTGGCGAACCATAGGGCTTCGAAAAGCAGAAAATCTCACCGATTGTCTGCTTTTAAAATTATATAACCTGTGTGTGTGACCTAGTAACAGACGCAGAGAATCGATGGATGCAAGTGGGTCGCGACCGTGTTTTCTGGCATTCCTAGGGGAAGACCTGTGTGCAGTGGACTTGTGAAGGGCTGTTATTATAATAATTATATAACAACAGCTAACTAAACGTAATTGATTAACAACAGGTCGTCTTGAAAATAATCACGAACTAACCTCTTGAAGGATTCCTCACTCGAAACTTTTCTGATATCTACATGCTAAGAGTTCCAGAGCAACACTGCTCATACACCACCGAGGGGCACACTAACACTTGACTTGGGAAGAACATCATTAATCAAAACCGACTGGGAAGTATTGAATATTAGACCTCAGAAGTAACAAATCAACGATAGCCATCTTTGTTTGAATGAATTAGTTTTACGGTGAAATGGTTACTTCTTTGACACATTGAATAACTATATAGTATGTTTTTTTTAATGAATCAAACGAAATAAAATAACTAACAAGTCAGTATACGATGTGAATAAAACATACAAACTATCATCTAACAAACTGCACCAAACAATTGCAATATGGCGTCTGCATCTCATAAATGTTGAAATTCCATTTCCAATGTAATTCAATATTTCCTTCGTGGTTTAGAATAACAGTCTATGTGAAATATATAATATACTTATATATATTATTGTAATTTATAAAACAGCACACTATTCACCTGATGGTAAATGGATGCTGATCTGTAAATTTCTATATCTATTCTATTATATTCTCAAACACAAATTAAATGTCATACACGGGACGGGTACAATCCTGCTTTCCTCGAAGGTGCGGCAGCGTTGCGAGAGGTTGAATTGGCTCCCGTCTATTAGTCTGCCTAAAAGTGACGTAAAGAGGTTTATTCACTAATTTTCATATATATCTTTAATAGCGGTAATCATAAAAGCACTTAGTTATTTAGTTTTTTTTTTCATTATGTCCCGTTTTCTTAGAATATATCCTGATATTTTTTCTTACTGTTACAGCCTATTAAACTCCACTGCTAAACATAGGCCTCTCCCATAGATTGCCTCATTTTTTTCTTTAAATATTTGAAAATTCTGTTTTGCCTGATGAAAACTGTCAACACTTTTTCTATTATTTAGTTCAGGGTGAGCAACTTCCAAATGAAGCTTCAAAAGATGGAACTCGACTAAATATTCAACAAAAGTAAAACCGAATACTCCTCGTAAACGAACAAACAATCTTTATTTATTTACTTATAAATATATAACAGTATAAACGAAATAAGCAAAAGCAATTTATTGTACATTGTGTAACTTATATATTCAATATAGCTAATACTCTTAAACGCACAATATAACTAAATAGAGTTGACAAATCCAGCTCTATTCATCAGGGCCGCTACGAATAGTTCGGAACGCAGTAATTACGTGTCAAACAAAGGGACGCATGTAAATATACGCGATATTACGTGGACAGACAGACGTATGTGAAAATTATACGATAGTATCGGATGGAATATTTCCGTTAATGCCTTGAGTTCAAACCTTGTAAGGATTTTAGATTCAAAATAGTTTCAACAGGGGACGTAAATTGAGTACTCTCGTATTTAAAACAAACAAAACAAGTGTAATTCAGCAACACGAAAGAATTTGATTATGATGTGGCCCACAGATATCTACATCTATTGTCGATTAAGAATCAAAATCAGGAGCATTGCATTTGGCATTGAGCATTTGGAATTGCATCTTACTAAGATGCAATTCCTCATTTCCGGTAAAAATATCTCCGGTTCTCTACACTCGTCATACGTAACACAGAAGCAATATGCTGCTATTTTGCAATGATATTCTGCGAGAGCGTGGTCCAGTTGAGCTATAACTATGATACCGCTGCAGCATGGCTCCATCATGTTACATTGTCGTTATACATTACCAACAAGTATATTTTAATAATGATATCTTATATTTACACGAACATTACATATTATTTAAATAAAACTAGTTTTTACGGATTATATCGCGTCTATTAACTTATTTTATATTCCCGCTAACTGGTTTTATTTAAGTATATTTTAATGTTACATTTCATGTTTACATTTCATATAAGTAATGAAACCTTGGTACCGTCTATTTATTTTTCTAATGATGTATTCATAATATAGTCCATTCGTTTAAAAACACGTATTTTATAATCATAATTGTAAAAAGCGCTAAGCGGTGTCTAATTCGGTGTCAGCAACTCGATGGCAGTGATAAAGGCCAGTCATTAAACTGGGATTTGAAGGGTCGAGTGGACCGAAACAAAGTTAGTCTCGGCTCTCACTATAGACTGCCGCTACGGAGGAGTTATAGGTTATGCGCAGGTGATTAAGTGCAGCGCTTAAGGGTTAATAATCTTCACTGATGCGAAATCCGACCAAGTTTATCAGTTTTTATTGAAGGAAGTTTGTCCATACTCTGCCATTTTCTGCTTCGCTTTAAGGAGCTAAATAACGAGGTCCGTCACTTTTACCAAAAGGTGCCATAGATCGTAAACGACCTACCAGTAGTGATTTCTTACGCGAACACTATACATTGAGTAAAACTATATTTACGGATTTTATCGCGTTCAATTAACAATTTTAACTTATTTTTAATTGCCGACGTTTCGTGTACTTTACAGCACCCATGGTCACGGGGGCCTGAGATGTTTGACGTCCCAATAAAACTAGGGTAGCCCGGCTACCTTCAGTTATTGAATATTAATTTGAGGCCATTTTGGCCAAAAATTAATTACGTTCCGAACTATTCGTAGCGACCCGGATGAATAGAGCTGCATTTGTCAACTCTATTTAGTCACATTGTGCGTTTAAGGGTATTAACTATATTGACTAGCTTCATTTGGAAGTTGTTCACACTCAAATAAATAAATAATAACCAGTTTTGTCAGTTTTCTTCGGGAAAATCATAATGTTCAAATCTTTTAAGAAAAAAAATGACACAATCTATGGAAGAGCGCTGTGTTTAGCGGTGGATTTCAGGCTGTATAGTAAAAAAACAATATCTGGATTTATTCTATGAAAATAGGATATAATGAATAAAAAGCTAAATTACTAAGTACTTTTACTATTAGCGCAATTAAAAGAATTACGAAAATTAGTGAAAAAAGTTTAAGTCACTTTTAGGCAGACCAATAGGCGGTGAGCCAGTTCAGCCTCCCGCAACGCCGCCGCACCTTCGAGAAAAACGGGATTGCACCCGTCCGGTGTATGAGATTTAATTTGCGTATGAGAATATGATAGAATAGATATAGGAATCTAAAGATCACAGCATCCATTTACCATCAAGTGAATATTATGCTATTTGATAAATTACAATAATATATACAAGTATATTATATATATTACACTAGCCTTTTATTCTAAACCACGAAGGAAATATTGAATTACATTGGAAATTGGAAGGTAGCCATAAATATAATTTTATGCAATGAACTACCACAAAATTTTATGAAAGATTATTGGTATTCCATACCTTGAGTTCCTACATCAGCGACGGAATCAGCAACAACGTTGGGATCGTCCAGCGAGAATCAAACCCAAGAGGAGTATGCAGAGAAAAACCGCATCCTACCACAGTCGGCTGACCTGTAGTGCCAAACACGGTGGCAGCCTGCAGAATGCAACCACGATTTCAGCGTGAGTGGCAACATACTTCGGACACGACAATGATCTGAGGAACCAGGAGGGGCATCAACAGAGACCTCATAACAGTCCGGATAAGAGGTCAGCAGAAGGTCCAACAGGGAAGGTGCATGATCCTCCACATTATTATAACCAATTAAAATTCCACTGCTGAACATCGGCCTCCCTCCGCCTCCTCCTACTGATAGATCCCCTTTTTTTACTTATTATGTAGGTAGAATCAAGAACAGAGAGCATGGACAGCACGGAGAGTATAGCTACAGCGCCGTCGCTGCAGAGCCTGTTCCCCGAGGCGTGAGGCGTCGACCCCGAGCTGGCGTGCTTCGAGCAGCAGTCGCTGAGCGTGGCGCACCGCATGCACGTGATGCTGCTTACAGTGCGCAGTGTGGCCAGCGAGCACAACCCCGCCAAAAGCCCCGAAATACTGCTTGCTGCACACAGATGCAGGTGCTGAGCGTCTCTTAGTCCCTCTTTATTTTCCATAGTTGCCACGCTTGGTAGGCTGATACAAACGGCAACCACAGTTTTTTATTATTATATTAAAATACTCCGCTGCCATGGTTTAACTTGCTTTCCTCTCCCGTCTCTTACGACACTCATGAGGCGATATGGGGTTGTGAATATTATATAGGCCACCACTACACGATCACATGGTATATAACCCGTAGAAAATATCTACGGATCTAGCTAATCCAGGTGCCTCGCGCTGAACCCGACCTCGCACTGTATCCGCTGGTTCCCCAGCATTTATTTGCGTGATATAATTTATTATTGTTATTTATTTCATTAATTAGGTAAATACACCCATT
The DNA here is from genome assembly GCA_018247895.1 of Parnassius honrathi. Lineage (NCBI taxonomy): Eukaryota > Metazoa > Arthropoda > Insecta > Lepidoptera > Papilionidae > Parnassius > Parnassius honrathi. The sequence continues at coordinate 9,856 of DWHP01003559.1, forward strand.
TTGTTAGTACACTTAAAACTTAAAAACTAGGGGTTAGTAAATTCACAGAATACATAAATGATTACTACTCTGTGTTCCAGTACCTCATCACAGGGCAATCTTGCCTTCCATATACGGAAGCTAGGAGGCCGTTGGTGCTGTCTCGCATGCGACGCATCAAGGAGGCTAATCTTTTGCGTAATATTACGGCAAAGCTATCCACGCGTGCCTCAGCAAACATACGTGATGCGCTGCAAAAGCCCCAGCAACATCCTGAATCCATCGTTGTACTGAACACGTAGTGCATTGAGAGTTCGGCGAGTACACTTTGTCCACCGGCTGCGGGTGTAGAATTTCTGACAGTAAGCTTTGAATAATATTATTTTAACTTCATTCGTACTCCTAGCAAACCTGCGAGCCAGCATATTACACCTCGCTGCCGACGCTCTTCGTTCCCGTTCAACATCTAAATTGTCAGAGAGATCTTTGGTGACTCAGTGTCCCAGATATCTGAATTTGGTGACTCTACTCAGTGTAACCCCCCCAAGCCTAACATGAGGAACAGAGGTTAGGTTTTCTATATCCAGCCTGAAACACGAGTAGTTCGCTCTTATTAGAATTATATCTGAGACCATGAGCCGCCGCCTTTCACAGATGCCTACTAGCGTTTCGAGGGCCCTGATCGAAGGACTCAGCAAAACCATGTCATGGGCAGAGCTTATATTATTAACAAAATGACCGTCCATTGAGCAGCCGACTCCGGTGTCACTGAGTTCAACGATCAGACCGTTGATATATAGGTTGAAAAGTTCAGGGGAGCTAAAGCCACCCTGCCTCACCCCGCACTCCAACCTGTACTCCGACAAATATGAGCCAGCCCACTTCACACAATGAGTTTGGTTGTGATACCAATATTTGAAGAGGTTAGTTACTTCCTTGGGTGTGCTACTTTCCTGGTTAAGTTTATCCCATAAAACGTTGTACGAAACCAGGTCAAATGCCTTCGACAAGTCCAAAAAACATGCGTAAGCTGGCGTTTTTCACGTGGTGTAATACTGGACGGTATGCTTGAGTCGCACTATGGCAGTTTCAGTTGAAACCCCAGGCCTGAAACCAAACTGAGCCTCATGTCGGTGAATGTGTTGGCTGTGTTGCTGAAGCAAAACGTCCAGAATTTAAAAGGTTCACAATTATTTCCGACGGGTTGTAATATGTTGTAACATCACATAGTTGTGTAAGAAAATTAATTATTCATCCCAGCGTTTCTAATACTCCGAAAACGCATTGTTACGAAAAATATTTTAACCCTTTGAGTTTAACCGGCTAAGATAGATTTCATATTCATTTCACGTGTACATCGTAACCTGGGTTTATCTCCCGTCTAAGCCACGTTTGTCTATTAACTAGTTTAACTGTCGGGCAGTTATCGTTCGCTAGCAGGCGTCCATCTCATAAATCATAATATATTCCGCTTGGAGCTCAAATCCAAGGTATACTTCGGTGATGCACGTGAATATCAACGGCGGACAAACATGGATATATAATTTGGTTTGTTTCGATTGTTGCATTATTTATATGTTTGTTTATGCGTTGAAATTCAAAAGAATGATTATTTTTTACTATACACTTTTTTCTAGCTTGGAGTCCATTTAGAGACTTATCCACCTCTTACTTATATCTGACTCTTGTTCGTATTTATTTCTGTTGGGTGACGGTGCTGTCGTTGCGTAGATTATCGGTTAAGTAGTCCTCCATGTAGATGATGATATCCACTTTGGTTATTTTAGCCAGGATCTTCTTCAAGAATATAGGAAGTCAATATTAAGACTATTAGGCTGCAAGTATTCCGTTTTAATCTTCAAGGATTCGTATTTCTATAATATTGTTTGCAGCTGTCTGCAGGATAACGTAGCTATTATATTTTTATTTTTAGTTATATTTTTAGTTACCGGCGATTTGATCAATTTGCAGCAGCTTTTGTCACCGGGGTAGTGTGCTGATCTTACATTATCATAGTTAACCCAAGCAACCTTCAACATTTAATTATCGATTTTGTTCAAAATACACTAACTAACAGACAGTATTCAAGGAAAATCTATAAACAAGCTAATCAAGAATCAAAAAATGCCATGGATACTATAGGAGACTACATATATTTATTGCAAAATCGTAAACACGTCGGTCACTTTGAAAAGTGTTATCTGGTTTCGTACCAACAAATATTTGTATGGCACGCGAGTAATAGTTCCGGGTCATGATATTTTCCATGGGCATTATACGTACGTACTTAAAGGCCTCCAATACACCGAAGTTTACCGTGACTACCCCATAACTTCCCGCGGGTGTCATAAGAAGTGGTAGAGGGAAACTGAAACAGATGACCAGCAACATCATTCTAATATCATCTCAAAATAACAAAAAACTGCAGTTGCCAACCCGCATGCTACGTGTGGCAACTATGGCAACGAATTCCCTATAAGGCAATCTATAGGGGAGGCCTTTGTTTAGTAATGGACTTTTATAGGCTGTAATTGATGAATGGAATGCACTGAAGAACATCCTAGTGCGGGTCATAAGAAAAATAAAAATTATGGAGTTAGTCAGCAGGACGTGTTGAGAGGCTTTACATTTCCTTAAAACGTCCTATTTTTCTTAAAAATGTAGATTTCCTAACAATTTGTATATTTTTTAAATATTGCACACAACATATGCGATTCCCCTGGTGTTGCAGTTATTCATGGTTGGCGGTAGTCACTTACCATCAGGTGAGCCGCATATTCGTTTGCCCCCACTTATAAACAGAAAAATGATGATTGGACTCGATTATGATGCAAATTGTAGGTAATGTTTTTGCAACCGTCATTCCGCTTAACACAGCGTTAACGACTCATCCCCATTTATAGGCGCCCAATCATCTGATTGGGCGCCTATAAATGACCAGGCTCCCAATATATCTGACAGACCAGGATAATGACGAAAATTACGAAACTATCGATTCCCCAACAAATAACATGAAACTTGTTGCTATTATATTCTTTTTAATCAATTAATATAAAGATAAATGTACTTCCTACTAATTATTTTGTACTGAGTACATACAGACAGGTTAATTAGCCGCATGACCGAGTTGTCTTTCTCACTAATTGCCTCAGGCGAGGGGCTGATAAAAATCATGCGGAAGAAACATATCCCACAAAGGGTGCGCTTGAAAAGGATTAGCTGACCGGAAAATTGTCATGCTGCAGGTTTTTATTATTAGTTATTGGTTTAAGAAATCATACGTTCATAAGTATTACTGGGCCTATAATCCCTACATCTATAGAACATAATGAAGTAGTAAAGAGGATTTACTACACGTTGCTGTTTTTTTTTGAAGTGAAAACTCCATTAGCGGCGTTGTACACTTTTTTGTAATGGGTAAAAAATGTTAAACTCGCGTCAGGACACGTGACCTGATCGAAA
>DWHP01003560.1:0-13295 GCA_018247895.1 Parnassius honrathi
TTTCACCCAAGGGGGGTCGCGTTCGATAATGGCTTAGAGATCTCTAGTTAGACCGGTAAGCCAGTCCCTAAAAGGCAATGTTTAGTGGGTAAAAGTCTCCACATAACCACGCAGCTGTCTGCGTGGTATGCTATGAGCATTCACTGACTCCCTCACCCGCTTTCCGGAGAGTTGTCCTTATGTGCTTTGAGCGCAAAAAAAAAGAATAATTTTTGATTATAAACAATAAACAGACAAAAAAATTATAACATTTTCGTTGGCTCCACTGGATTCCTCATATTAGTATAGTTGTTCCGTATGTGTGGCTCTAAGGACTTCAATTAATATTCGAAGCGGGACACACTCATTCTAAAGAAATTATAAAACTTCTTTTCATCCAACAGCAATACCTGATATTCTAACGAAAAAACTGTCCAACACTGTTTCTTAATGAATTTAAGGAACAGATCCAATACCGTCTTGTGATTTTGCGTCGATTTCGGCGGTGACGTAGTAGTACGAGCAATGCCAGACGTCTTTTTCGATCCAGGTTTTCGAATAGACTGCGATGTTTTACAAAATGCTCACTGCAAATGTGCTTCGCCGCAGTGACGGCAGAACGTTACGACTGCGTTGTAGCAACGCTGCGATGACGCAGCGCCTGTGTGGCTGGCAATGCGTCAAACTACTTGCGTTGCGACGACGTAACGCAACGCAACGCGCTGTGTGAACTCGCTCCAAAACCCCCTATAGTCCGAAATTTTTTACAAAAGAGTGCCTTGTAATTCGACAAATTACAGATCCAATGATAAGATTCTATATGTTATATATATGTACCACATATAACATATTAAAGTATGATTTGTACTCTGTCGTACAAATCATACTTTTTTATATAGGATAGGGTGACAAACGAGCACACAGTTCACCTGATGGTAAGTGGTTGCTGTAGCCCGTAGACATCTACATCTATCCTCGATTACGAATCAAAATGCAGATGCGTTATCACCTAACTACTACGACTACTACTAGGACTAAGATGGAATGCCCCGTTTCCAGTAAAAAGGGTCCCCGGTTCTCTACACTCACCATACGAAACACAGCAGCATTAAACTACTATTGTACGCTGGTATTCTGTGAGAGCGTGGTCCTTCCCCGGTCGAGCCGACCCATTCGTGCTACAACTATACTTCTAATATAACTGCAACGTGGCTCCACCACGTCTAAAAAAAACCAAAAATATTTAAACTTAAAACTGCCCCTAACTCACTTTCTGTTCTATACTGGGTTTATTAGTAGAGTATACCATATAGCATTAGGCTCGCCTTTTGTATACAATCTTTAAATGTATAAAGAATAAAACAAGTAAATAGAACAAAATAGAAAAGGAACGCCACGATCGATCGTAGATTTCTTCCATCTACGGAATACGGCATAGAACGTTTTACGCTCTTTTTAAAATCCGTGTTGGCAATATTGCACACAGTGTTGCTACCTATTTAAATGATATGTTCAAAAGTAATAAAACGCGCTCGATATCCCTGTTTATTTTATTGACCACTCGCCAGATGTTTGCGCATTGTTTTCCAGTGCGCAGTAGTTTCTCTGTCGTGAAATCGGGATTCTGTTTTAGTATTATATCTGTTCTGCCATTTTGAAAATAGTGGCGTGTATGGATTAGACCTAGTGTTTTTTATGTGACAATATGTCCGGGAGCAATGATAAAGTGTCGACTACGCAGCGTATGATCCAAAGTGTCGCTTTCCCCCCCAGCCACAAGCTCACAGTATCCGAAGTATTCGATGAAAAAACTGGAAAACCTATACCAGACGTGCTGAAGCAACACTTTATCTTAGAGGGTCGAATTGAAGAAAATGCGGCTTTACGCATCATCCAAGATGGTGCCACCTTATTACGATCAGAAAAAACTATGATTGAGATTGATTCACCGGTGACCGTGTGCGGAGACGTCCATGGCCAGTTTTATGATTTGATGAAACTGTTCGAAGTGGGAGGTTCTCCCTCGTGCACCAAGTATTTATTCTTAGGTGATTATGTCGACCGAGGTTATTTTAGTATAGAATGTGTTCTTTACCTCTGGGCTTTGAAGTTATGTTATCCGAAAACATTATTTCTATTACGCGGTAACCATGAATGTCGACATTTGACAGAATACTTCACGTTCAAGCAAGAATGCAAGATAAAATATTCGGAGAAAGTATATGACGCTTGTATGGATGCATTTGACTGCTTACCACTTGCTGCTCTCATGAACCAGCAATTCCTATGTGTACATGGTGGTCTCTCACCAGAAATTAACAGCTTAGATGATATTCGTAAATTAGATAGATTCAAAGAACCACCGGCATTTGGAGCAATGTGTGACCTGCTTTGGTCCGATCCACTTGAGGACTTTGGCAATGAAAAAAATGCTGAGCATTTCTCGCACAACTCCGTAAGAGGTTGTTCCTACTTTTACAGCTATGCAGCCTGTTGTGATTTTCTACAAAGAAACAATTTACTGTCCATTATACGAGCTCATGAAGCACAAGATGCTGGTTATCGGATGTACCGTAAAAGTCAAACAACTGGATTCCCAAGTCTCATTACTATTTTCTCTGCTCCTAATTATTTGGATGTTTACAATAATAAGGCTGCTGTGTTAAAGTATGAAGACAATGTAATGAATATCAGACAATTTAACTGCTCACCACACCCATACTGGTTGCCTAACTTCATGGATGTTTTCACTTGGTCTCTTCCATTCGTTGGTGAAAAGGTAACAGAAATGCTGGTCAATGTGCTAAATATTTGTTCTGATGATGAGCTTATGTCTGAAGGAGATGATGCATTGGAGGAAGCAAATCTCAGGAAAGAAGTTATACGTAATAAAATCCGTGCTATTGGCAAGATGGCACATGTGTTCTCAGTTCTACGGGAAGAGAGTGAATCTGTATTGCAGCTAAAGGGTTTAACTCCAACTGGTGCCCTTCCTCTAGGTGCACTGTCTGGTGGTAAAACATCGCTAAAGAATGCTCTTCAAGGCTTCTCTCCAAACCATAAGATTACATCGTTTGCTGAAGCTAAAGGACTTGATGCCATCAATGAACGCATGCCACCCAGGCGTGATGGTCAGCGCACACCTGAGCCACAGGATAAGAAACCTCACGTGAACAGCAATGCACATTCGTGAAGTGCTAGCTTCATTTTCTCTTCAATTCTTACGTTTTGATCCACTATTTTAGTGATAGTGAAATATGTGTGAAGGAGACTAAGCTTTTGGAATGATATTTCACATTCACAATAACTATGTGGACTTGAAGGGAATTGTCATAATATATACTAAATATTTTTAAATTTGGATTTAACTTTTTTTCAATAGTTGAAATTTCTCTTAAGATATTACCTCTCGATATTTAAAATAACGTCAGATCTGCAGGCAACAAATTTATTTAGTCAATTAAATATTAAGGTATGCACATTTATTTATAATGCGCTGCACTGTTTAATTTTTGGTGATGTAATTTTAAATTTTTCATATGAAAAGACATGATATTGTAATGTAAATTTATTCAGATTGTCTACTTTTACTCTACATTGTTATCTACATTAGTGAAAATTAGACAAGTCTTTAATTTTCAAAGCATTATTAGCTGTGATATTAAGCGACGATCAATGTATAATTTAATAGCGATCTGCTAGTGAAGTACAGGCATGTTCATTGGCTAATCATGCATTGAAATATGTAAAGTGAGTGGTGAAGTTCTCAGCTTGGGCGTGTCTTTATATTCTATTAAGTACTAAAATTAATTATGTACTATAGTGTGCAGCACATGGTGTGTTGTTGCGGTGCATGTGTGCTGTGTAAATATGCCTTGTGCGTACACACATGTTATTGCAGCTTTAACACTTGAGATAAATATTATTCTCTTTAATATCTTTGCTACAAGTTGTACTTAATTGTATTTTATTGTACAAAATATATTAAAATTATTATCTATGAACTATTACTATATTTAAATTTAATTTAACTTTGGGTGTATGCTGGCTCCTTGTTGCCTGCGTGCAGCTGAACTTGTATGCTGGAACATCACATATTAAAATTCTTAGTCCTAATGTTTCGGTATATAAGGTGTAGTGGCTAGTCTAACTGAAGATTTTCTTACAGCTTCTATTCCAAATTTCACTTATATAATTATATACTAAGGTTTTATGACCTATGCACTGTTGGAAAATCTCTTTTGGTCTGCCAAATAACCAATGCAATAACTTCATATTGTGAATACTAAAAGTGGCTTACATCATTTTCAAAGTCAGTATATACTAAGTATTTTATCTCAATTCCGTGTGTAGTCCTTCATATGTTCTCTACTTTTAAAATAAATTTTACCTATGTAAAAAAACTAACAATATATTTAATTTTATTTTGTACTAATCATGGGAAGTGTTGTTTTATCCTTATAAAATATATTAACATTGAGCTCCAAATAGTATAGTTTTAATAAGTCCTTATCCTTGTATTTTATATAAAAATGGAATAAGATATTTTAGAGCTCAAATTTGGTGTTAAAATTGCAATTACCATCATATTATCATAATATATTCTGTCCAAATCAGGCTAAGAACACATGCAATATAATAATTACTAAATATTTTACAGTCGTGTGTTAGGGCCGTAATCAATACTACACGGTGTTTTTATCTTTTTATTCACACCTTTTTTTTATAATATGTACCATAATCAATACAGATTTCCATTAAGCAGTAAGTAAGCTTTTTCTATTTGCTTGTATATTCCGTTGACTGACAATGTCTAGACAGTTTGTCACATCACATTGCAAACCAACTTTTAGATTATAATAATTACTGAAGTTAAAAATGTATAGATATTTCAATATTTTTGGGTTATTTTAAATTCATGCAATGTAAATAATGACAAAATAATCTATTACAACATATTATTTCCATTACCACAGGTGCCACCATACACACACAAGAGTTAAACTTGGACAGACTTTTTCAAAACATTGTTATAGTACATGGTGCCTTAAAACCACGTTTAGGTAATTTTTTTTAACATTTACTATAATAAATACAGAACAATAAAACTTTAATTTGTAACATCTATCATCTAGAATACACTAAATTATAAAAAAAAAAGACATTAAATCATTTGATCGCGAAATATAAAAAAATACTCAAAATAAAATCATTTCAATTTATTGTACATTTTTAGCTTGAACTGTATTTTTTAAAGTACAATTATTAAAACACAATTACTATTACTACCATTTACCTTCACATTACAGTTGCTAAAAAAATAAGACCGTTGTGAATTCAGGTTTAATAAATCATTTACATAGAAGCAAACATCTGGATCGTACAAAACTTCTGTAAATTGAGTCTCGCACTTTTGGTACCGTTTAATTAAATTTAAAAATTTTGATATTGTGATTCCTGTACTGAAACTTTTTCATTCTCTGTATTTACTAACAACTTCTCGTTCTGACATGATGTTGATATTTTAGATCTAGAATTCGCAGAAAGTACATTTTGTTCGATTTTAATTTCAAATAATGTTTTTCTTGAATTTGAATTAAGTATAAAGAATACTATGAAGAATACTATTCAAGAATAAGTATTAAGAATACTATAAAATAATGTACGGTAGACGGACCTCGTGCGCTAACTTCATTAATCGGCTAACTTACGAATGCAAATGGATCTCAAATGCACCGGCCAGACTTGTTTTCGAATATTTGTTAATTGCACTCTTTGCAAAGATGGCTGACAGAATAGATGAATATTTAGTAGACGCCGTATCTGTTTTATTTAAATTTTACTTTATCAGTCTGTAAAAGTTCACAGCTTGACATGGGTTTCTTTGTGCGAATTCTTCCTGCATTAATCTAAGAGAGGCAGGCGGATTGACGAATACAGGACAATTCTGTGGTACCAGACATTACATTTATGACTGTATGACGCTGGTCTCATAATTTACAATTTTCATAAATAGGTATGAGTTATAAAGTGCGTAAGCATTAAAATAGTCCGGTGAGTGGTGACAAACGAGCATAGTCCTCCCGATGGTAAGCGGATGGTGTGGCCCATAGGCACCTAAATCTCGATTAAGAATCAAATATTTCTATGTAGTAGAGCCACGCTGCAGGTATATTATGGTTGTAGCACGAATTGGTCGGCTCGACCGGAGAAGGACCACGTTCTCACAATACCACCGTAAAGTAGCAGCTTAATACTGCTGTGTTTCGTATGGTGCGGAGGTCCGGAAACCCTTTTTTACTGGAAATGAGGCATTCTATCTTAGTCCTTAGGGGTGACAACGCTACTGCGTTTCGATTCTTGATTGAGAATAAATGTAGATAACAATGAGCAACAGCATCCACATACTATCAGGTGGACAAAGTGCTCGTTAGTCACCATTATTCTATAAAAAAAATTGGAATATGTTATCATCTGTGAGAACTAAGATAGAATTCTTATACTAGTAAAAAGGTTCCCCTACTCGAGTTAATTGCTTCTGACGTGAATTACATGGTACTTAAATCGCCATCTGTTGGAAGTCATAAGTTTTTGGTGCCATTTTATAAACTCTTATTCACCTATTTTACGAAACCCACAAAACGAAACTGGAGATTTTTTGCTGCTGTTTTATTTCGCTACGTAACTTTCTTATTTTATTTGATTATTTTTCAATTTAAGTAAAATAAATTAGATAATAAACAGCACCATTCGTCTACCCAGTTCATTGTTGATACAACTGCTGCACCACTAAATTGTAAGGATGCGGTACGAAACTTAGCAAATGTAACCCACTTCAATGTGCTCAAATAAAAAGAAAACGGCATTGGATGACCTATGTGTTGTGTTCAAATTTTCAAACTGCACACACGTAGTTACACAAACACCCCGTGTAGTGTGACACTTATCGAATAGAGAGATTTTTCCAGCTACAAAGCCGTTGTCTCAAAAGTAGTAGAAATAAGCAAGTAGATATCAATTACACAATTTTATTCCTAAAGGTACTTAAATACTGCATAAAAAACATGCGAAAAATTAATTTAGTTCATAAATTCAATTCGTAATGCCGCGATCTACATTAGTTAAATCTCGAACATTTTCACTTTTTCGATAAAATATAATCCATTATATGTGTGTGAGAAGACACAACAAATGAATCTAGTGAGGAACAATACAATTTCAGTTTCGTTGCGATACATACGGTATCAGTTTAAATATTTATTTTTAGCGCTGGCTCTAATTCGGCGACATCCAACTAAGACAAGCGCGTTACACGAACTGTTGAGTTCGTGATCCCATATCGGGTTATCTTATTTTTCGGGTTAAGATTAAATTACTTCATTTTTAAGTTGTTATAATCAAATAATGTTGCATTTTTTAAAATCGAAATAAATCAATTATTTTTGATTACCTACATGCATTCCAAGAAAAGCATTAACCTTGAAATAATTGATAACAGACAACGCAGAAACAAAGTGTTTCGTATTAGTAACTTCATGCAATTAATGCTAGCTAGATTCTTTAACATCCTTCACGTACGTTCACGTGTGAAAGACGACACAATTATTTCTGTACAATGAGCTCCTTAGAGTAAGAACATGCGTGAGTTTGAGTGTATCTAATTATGTGATTAGATACACTCTTAGGTTTTAAAGAGAGAGAAATAATGGGTTCTCGTGACATTACACTTAATCACCATTTCTATATAGAAGATATAACAAACAAAACGTTTATCTAGGTTATCTAATAAATAAATACCAGAGCTGTCACTGTTTGAATGTAGGAGACATGTGGATACCGTGCTTAAAATGGTTCGTACAATATTTTGCAACAAGGAAGCACCTACTACTAACTTCGATTCTAGGCAAATATAATTACATACCAAATTCTAAACGTAACGTATTCGATCTCTGCTTTATTAACTTGAATCAATTGCTAAAAGTCATTCGTCTAGTCAGTCCTCCAATGAAAGATAATTTTTACCACTCCTCTATCGTCATCAATATCCTCGCTCGATTATCATAATTGACACTTTAATTACCGAACAACAATTAAAACTTAAAACACATTAATAATTAATCACACTTAACACCTTAGTTCGCAGGTATATCGCTTCGAAGTCTTCGCTTGAATCGCCAATTCAATACTGCCCCGGTCGCGGCCCTTAACGCCTTTATATAGAGCCTCTTCCACTGAAACATCTAGAATGTTCGAGTAGTATGTCGAACGTTCTAGCAAAGAGTTTTCTAGCTAGCTCTCCTAATTTTGATGTTTGATACTAGATGACGCTAGTGCCATATACCAGGCGCGCAACACCAGTATAACGCGCCAACGGCCCCATAATAACGCGCCAGTCGATCCACATGGACGATCTTAGGAGTATCTCTTGCACCTTTCTGAAACGGTTCCGCAACGTCAAGGATTATCCTCCCCCATGGTGTACCAACATTGTACCTTTTCTACGAGTATGACGTCCCTTCACTGCCGCACAACTTGTACATTTGCGACACTAATCCTCGAAATCACCAGTAAACCCAGTAGAACCGTTCTCGGATCTTCAGTAGAGTTCGTTTAACTTCCAGATGGCCTCCTGAACTATCATTATGGTACAGCTGTAAAACATCCGGTACTTGAGCTTTAGGGACAACCATTTGTAAATGACTGCTGTCTCCTCTAACATTTTCCCATTTACGGCACAGAACTCCATCCTGAAACAGCAAGCTGTCCCATTGGGCTCAATAGCTTTTCGTGGTCGAACTCATCTCTGAGACGTCGCTCCACTTGGGCTTGGGAGCACGGGCCTTCATCCATTCCAGAATCGGCTTGATGTCCGGATCTTCTTGTTGTGCATGTTGTAAGCTGTCCTTCCATTCGTTGCTGTGGTGGTCTGTCCTGAGCATTCTCACGGATACCACTTCCTTACCCTTTTGCCTAGTACTGTTTTCGTAATCATCAGGATAAGGTCTTCTTGACAATGCATCTGTGTTGTCACGCCAATTTCCGCTGTAGTGTCCGATAGTAAAGTCGTATTCCTGCTGCTGCTAGGCGGTGCTATTAGGCGCACTAACCTCTCGAGATCGAGCACCTTCCCTTTTACAGATCGCTTAGGGCAGCTGAGTCGAAGGTGGCCCATTTCCCCACAGCCATAGCACCTAGGGCTGTATCCTTTATTGCAGTCGCGAACTGTAGCTGCCGCAAACTCCCTGACGTGATGGGAGCGAAGATCCTGCCGCACGGATTCCTCCTTGGGCCAAGCATGCATGAGCCAAGGCGTCCTTAAGCGTCTCGTTGTGCCCGAGCATCACAGCAGCTCTGACTTCAAGGTCGCGGGTGCCATCGATGAATGTCTGCACCAGGTTCGCTTCAATGAGCGCAGGTACAGACTGGTATGCTTTTCGAACCATCTTCTCAACCTCAAGGGCCAATTGTTGCAGATTTTCGTTGTTGCGTTGCACGCGATCTTTAAGCTGCGCACAAAAGACGTGTTCCAGGTGAGCGTCGCCATATCTCGCTTCCAATGCCTCAAGGAGCTCGTAAGTCACTTTCTTATCGAGAGCTTCCAAAACAGTTAAGGCTTAGTCGCGCAGGCCTAGGGTGAGTGCTGTCATGGCCTGACTTTTTTTCCAGACATTCGCCTCCATAACAGCCTCGAACTGGATTTGTAGGCCGACCATGAAGAAGTCACGTCGAATGGCGGCACTTTGAATCCACGTAGCTTTAGGTACGTAGTTGTAGGTGTTGTAGCTACTACGGGAGCTGTAGTTCCATCCCCAAGTTTAAGTTCGTCCAGTGATTTCTTAATGTCATTACGCTGTGCACTTGGACGATTTGGGTTTCCGCTTCCGAAAGGCGGTTGTCATGCTGATCAACCTTATCCTTCACCTCCTTCATCTCTTCCCTAAAGGTAGCGTGAAGGTCCTTAATGAGAAGCATCTGCTCTTACTTATCACGTTTGAGCTGCTCTTCTAAGCGACAGGCCTGTTCCTCCTGTCCACACTGCAGCTGCTCTTCCAACCGATGGGCCTGCTCCTCCTGTCGGCGGGCCTATTCCTCCTGTCGGCGTGCCTGTTCCTCCTGCAGCTCCTTCAATCAACGGACCTGTTCCTCCTGTCGGCGAGCCTGCTCCTGCAGCATCACCATCGGAGCACCTAAGTCAGGTGCTGCAGATACAGGAGCTACCGACGGGCCGGCCTCCGTGGCTGGTGGCTGGCCCTGCTATGTCTGCGGCGTTGAACTACCAAATCTTCTCTGGTCCGTCTCCTGCTGGATTTAACTTCGTGTACGGACATCCTCCATTTCGTCCTTAGGTAAAATCAGCATGATTAGATCCCACTTCTGACACCAATTGTTACGAGCTTATGGTTCGTGATAATAAAAACTGCCGATTGAATTACCAACATTAGCACTTTAATTACCGAACACCAATTGAAACTTAAAAGACACTAATAATTAGTCACACTAATTCACTTTATTTTGCTCCGAAGCTTCGCTTGATCGCCAAATTCAATACTGCCCCGATTGCGGTTTTCAACGACCTAGGGCACTTCGACCGAAACATCCTGAATGTTCCAGCAAACACCGGTCCCGACGGACTAAGTGCAGAAAGTTCAAGTGTGAAATTTTCCAGAAAGCCTAACTGTTACGGCCCTGAGTTGCCCAGGCGTAGGTCAACTAGATTGGGGCCCATAGCAATCCAAATCGGCTGACAACACCAGGGGAGAGCCCAATGGCTTATGAAAAATAATTATATATAGGCTGCCAACTCAAAAAAAAGGGGGAACTTACCTAGTTCAGGAGAAGGGTATACCACAAGGCGTCGTCAGCGTGGTGTGAAGGTAGTGTGAGTGTGTATGTGATAGAACGGCGTGTGAATGTGGTAGCTGACGTTACCAAGGCAGGCCGTAACCAGCCATCGCCGCACTGCTCCAAAAAAACGCCTCTCTGCTGGCGCCGAACTCCAGTCTCACTTCACTTAGCACAAAACTACGGTCTAAGTTGAGATAGTCAAGGTTTAGAGTTCAATCGAATAAGCGAATGCACTTCGTTCTATATAAAATGTCACGCAAGCTACACCTCAACCTCAATGTCAATTACTGTTCGAATTATTTAGTTCGATATTAAATTGCCGCCTATACCATCCCTCGACACAAATTAGTAACAATAGAGGTTAAACCGATCGCTTACTATCAAAAAAAGGCCTCGTTATAACTTTTATCAACGAAACTATACTAAAAAATGGCGGCCGTCAAGCTTCTAACAATTTCGGTTTAACTCGAGGTTCGCGGGTTCAATATTTCTCGCGACGCGGCTCTGCGTTCCGCAGGTGCAAACCAACAGACTGCACGCTCCGGCGCAGGCTAATAACTCACTCGATCTCCAGCAGCGACAACCAGTCGCGGATACAGATCCTTCCGAAACTTCACCGCACGTGTACCCCATGGACCGATTGTCCTTACGTTCAACCGGTTCTCGCGCATTCGGGCGCTAACAGCCATATATCATTGATATGCTGAAGAAATAGCGTTGGTGATAACATGCAGCCTTGTAGAATGCCAGCGTTAATAGGCTTGTAATCAGAGTATGCATCTTCTACCACGCTCTTGATGCTCCGATCAGCAAGAAAGCTTGTGATCCATTTGCACAATCTCTAGCAAATAGGAAGTAGAACTTCAGCCAAACCCGATCGATGGCCCTCGCTATGTCCAGACTAACGGCAATGCCTCCCCCTTGGACTCTGCTACCTCCGCCCATCTATGTGTCAGGAAGATCCGAAGATCACCACTGATCGACTCGGACGAAAATCGTATTGGCGGTCACTAATCAGCTGGTGATCCTCAAGGTACTGCATTAGCTGGCAGTTTATAATGGATTCCAGTATTTTGGTGAACAAGCAGGTGATGACGATAGGCCTGTAGTTAGACGGATCTGAGCAGTCACCTATTTTAGGGATCGGGTAGACCAAAGCTATCTTTCATGAATTTTTGGCTACCTCTAGCGAGTAGGAGTACCGAAAAAGATACGTTGGAACCGGTGCCAACTCAGGAACACACGTCCGCAATACAATTGGGGGGATTCCGTCATGCGCACTCGACTTACGAAAACAAATTTTATGAGTGATAAAATGCGTAAATTACGTTTATTCAATTTGTAGTGGGTATATTGGTGTAGCAAATGTAAGAAATCATATTTAGCTTAGTATAACTTAGTCTGGCCATAAACATAGATAGCATATCACCGTATCTACTATGGACAATATATTTTTAACGATCTAACGTTGTTTATTGTCCATTGATTCATAAATATTTCACCGGTGGAAATATTTTTTATAATTACTTTACGAAATAAGAAAGTCGCTTTATCGGGATGTGTGTTTTAACACATATTGACTCTATAATCGTAAAAGGTGTATCATGTAAGGTTTTAGACGGACACAGTTAGATATCCAACAAATTGGCAGCTTAAACATTTAACTATTATCAGTTCTGCCGTACATTTAGTGTCTTAGGTCGTCTCGTTCGGCGTTCGTTCGATTTCGAATCGTTTTTGGATTTTTGATGATTGTTAGATACATTTTTTTGTATATTAGATCGATAAAATAACAAGCTAACAGTAAACTTGAAAATAAGTAACTACCAAAGCCTGTACTCACTATCCCAGCAACTTTAAACAAAATAACGTTTCTCCTTAGGCTCACAAAGAAATTCTCCACACCATGTTTTTATACCGGCTCTTTTAACCTTCAAATCAAAACACCGTTTCTTGGCGGTAAAAGGAGAGTCGTACGTAACTATACTAAAATTCTAGACAGAAAATGAGACCAATGAGTAAAAGATACTTGCCAGCTTGTTTAGTTAAATACAAATTATGTACGTGAATGACGTAAACATGAGACATTTCTTACAAGAACCAGGTATTCCATTTTAGCCTTCGAGAGTATTATTATTTGACTTAACAATAATAGTTATTTTGGCGAGCGGATTAGCTCATCAATATGCACACGGTCGGATCAGACTAATGCGATATTCCGTCAAATTCCAAGCGATCGGATACAACCACACCCACCCACAGCACTTTAAACCATAAAAACTTGTATTTAGAGACTAGTTGTCTATGAAGAAGTTTAGTACTATAGGCTCCATGTGAAATTTTCTATCCTGTAATGCAATAAAAACTCAGTTATTCTATGGTATTGTTCTATTGTATAATTGATGCCCCTAGCGCCATCTAGTGTCGGGAAACAGAGCGAGGAGATCTTTCCAGAAAATGTCAATCTTGAT
>DWHP01003561.1:0-13293 GCA_018247895.1 Parnassius honrathi
GATCATGGGCGGCGGTAGTCACTTAACATCAGGTGAGCCGCATGCTCGTTTGCCCCTCTTCTATAAAAAAAAAAAAACTAGGAAGATGCTGCTGTCCATGTTTTGGTTTGTTTGCCTCTGTTGCGTTTTACGACACCAAGGAGATATGGGATAGTGAATATTCTGACGACGCAACTACACCGCCTAAAATTGGTTAACAATTGGCAAATATATCGTGTAACATACATAAAAATATAGTCTAGTTGAGAATTCGCTTCTTTTTTAATAACAAAATTTACAATTTTTATACACTATAATATATTTTTTTAAATTACACACAACCCAAGCAACCCGGTTCGAACCCCACGCACCTTGTTGCGAAGGTTTTTTCCACGGGGAATACAAGGCTTCTCTGATCATTCCAAAAATATGAGCAAAATTGTGAACTGTAATGATATCTTATAAGCTATGGTTACTTTATCCCTTTTGAGATTAAGGATTCTGTTAAAAAATCTCTTAAATGAGAAAATCTATCATTAACTTTTTTTAATCAAAACAGCCTTCTCGTAAGACACACCCCTATTTATTGATAACGAGGCGTTCCATCAATAAATATAATACTTAAAATATTCGTAATTTTCGCGACTATATATTTTAAACAAACTGCGATGAAACAGCTAGTTAAGGTTTAAATTAAAAAAGCTTGCACTTTTTCGCGCTTAAATTAATTTTCATGAAAAGCAAATTAAATTAGCATTTCATTTAAAAGCATCGCACGCGTGGAGCGATATTAATTTCAGTAATTATTTTATTTTAAAAGAACGTTTGATTATATAACTAATTAACGATATTGCGATTAGGAACGGAATAATAAATAGGTACACTAATATGTCGAAATTGAATATCATTGCTTCTGTAAAGCAGTATTAGGTACAGGTATATTATATGAAAATTAATTATTAAATTATAGTTTGAAAAGAACTAAAGAAACACGCTAAAGATAAAATTATTTTATTTTGTGATCGTGATCCGGATACTAGGATAAAGTTATTAAATAATTGTATTGTCGTCGGTTCCTGATAAGTTTTCAATTCAATCGGCCGTCTACAAGTTGGTGAAAATTACATCAAAAGATTCCGTTACATAGATAAATAGATAGATACGTGAAGCTAATAAAAGCTTGTAATATACCGTACTAACTTTTTATCGTGGTATGCTGGCGTGAAATTCGCTTCACCAACATCATTACTGTGTCATGTGCCAAAATTTGGAATCACCTCGTTCTCTGACAGTGTGTTTGTCTGTTCAGTTCATATTTTCCAGTTTAAATGTAAAATTTATAAACGCTGACCTATAGTCACCAAAACGGTTTGACTAATCAAATATATTTTGTGAATATAACCTCAATCGGTTAAATAACTCAGAAGTTATACGATTATTAACAGACACACAAACGAAAAAATACTAGCGACCCGTTCCGGCTTTACCGGCATGGGATCTATTAATGTGGCGTTATTTAGATTTAAGATAGTCAAAGATCCTATATTTTAAAAAATTCGAAAAAAATTAGTTACTTTTGGTTAATATATAGCTAAGAACTCTCTTGGAATTGTTCTCTATCAGTTCGTCAAGTTTCATTACAAACGGTTCAGCTGTTTCAAAGGCTAGCCCGCACGGACAGACAGCCAGACAAAGTTTTAAAAATAGTTATGTATTTCTTAATAACATGCACATATAAGCTTTATAGAACAGAGTTATTTCGATATTAAAGTTAAAGTTACAGTCTCATATACGTCCCACTCCTAGGCACAGCCCTCCGCTCGCTTCTGAGAGGGTTTTAGTACAAGGAATTGTTCGCCGCACTGCCCCAATGCGTGTTGGCGAACTTCACATGTTTTCGAAACATTTTTTTTCTTATTTATTTGACATGCAGGTTTCCTCACGATGTTTTCCTACACTGCTGAGCATGTGGTAAATCGGTACTTAAAATTGCAATTGACAATTTCATTGGTGCCAACGGGGATCGAACCCGGTTTGTTTGCGTACAGTAAAATTTACAGCGAGCGCTAACCACCTGAGCTTCGATATTACAAACAGTTTTCGATATTACAAACAGACATCTTTATTTATGTTAGGGGTATAGATAAAGTTATAAATAGTATAGTATATATATAATAAAACTGAACTAACAAACGAAATTCGATGCCCCTGATGGTAAGTGGCTACAGCAGTCCATGGACACCTGCAGCCAACTTCAAACAAAAGAAGTCTACAGATGCGTTGTCACCTCTAAGGTCTAATATATACGCCTCGTTCTCTACACTCATCATACGAAACACAGCAGCATTAATCTGCGATTATACGATGGTACTCTGTCATAGTATTTATTTTTTAACCTATCTGACAGTAAAGGTCACCTGCCAGACGCTTCATTATCGACTACACCAAATAATACAATTATACTAGCTATGCTACTCTAAGGTTTCTTTCAAAATTATTCGTTAGAATGCTCTTTGGAACAAGATAATGAAAAAGGAGCTTTCAGATAACACATTTAAGAAAAAAATAAGAGCTTTAGAAATCATTTCAAAAATTGAGGCTTTTATGTTTACAAAGCTTTCTATCGAAATAAACGGAGTTCATTAGTGTAAAGTGTATCAAAAGAATTCAGAATAGTAAGTGAATATTTTTTAAATATACTTTTTTACTTTTTCTTCAGTAACAATTTCTTTTTAGTTTTATAAATGCGATACTTTGCTTCGATAATTTAGGCATATCGCCCGACGTAACTGTGTTGGAGTTTTAATTTCCCAGAATTCAGCACGAAGTCATTTGGCTACACCTAAAATACCTAATTTCATACGCGACCCGTTTGCTTCGAATTCAATTAACGCTAGGCGACATTAAGCATCCGTAATATTGCGGTATGACTTCACTGCTCTATTTCTGGAAATCATTATCGAAGTTTATTTCAAAAGTATTACGATTTTTGTATTACACGCCCTTGACACGTTATTTTCCTTAGATTAAAGTGTGTGATGAGTGTGAGAATATGCTGTGACCAATGTTTCTTAGGGGGCGTACAAGTATTACATAACGCAGTTTGGAGGGAGGAGGGGGGGTCCTGTAAAACGTTACGATGGGTTACAGGGGCAGGAGGGGGGTTCGAACAACGCGTTACGTAACATTCTTTTTTTATTTGAATAAAAAACTAGGAAATTAAAGTCTTTCAAGTTGGCAACCCTTTTAGTTTACGTTTTACGGGGAATCCCTCGACTGTATTGTATGTCATTTTTATTTTATTTTCGTTGTCGGTATTCGTTAGCGTTTACGTAGAAGTACATTGCAGAATATAGAAAACCCGTAGATAGCTTGCAGGATCCAGCAGAACCTAATCTAGCGTGGTATAGCGTTCACGTTCGTGGATCGCAATATTTCTTGCAAGTGATTAAATGCGCGGGCTGATCCTGCTGGTCCCCCTCGAGGAGTTCATAGAAATCCATCTTTCCGGATATATTCCTGTCACCACCCGAACAATATACTCACTCATGTTCTGCGACTTAGAAATCTCTTGTTTTATTTATTATTACCGCATACGCGATTAAAAGAGTAACAAAGGTATTTTAGCGACTTTCCGGTACTTTGTGCAACATAATTGTGACTTTTAGACAAAAGTGGTCACTTGGGTGTTACGTAACATTTCGGGAGGGGGAGGAAGTACAGAAAAACGTTACGACTCGTTACATGGGAGAGAGAGAGGGGGGAAAACAATCAAAAATTTCGTTACGAAATACTTGAACGCCCCCTTACTTGACAACAGTAACTTTCAAATGTTTAAGATCACTCTATTTAGGCCTCGTAAAGGTAACACAAGCCGTGTTCTGTATCTTCTAACTTGAACTAATAACATTCTACGAGGTCTTAATTCCTATTATTTTTATAGCTTTGGGTGACAAACGAGCACACAGTCCACCTGATAGTAAGTGGATGTTTTGGCCCACAGACATCCACATTTACCCACAATTAAGAATCAAAATGCAAATGCGTTATCACCCTTGAGGACTAAGATGGCATGCCTCGATTCCAGTAAAAAGATTCTCCGGTTCTCTACACTCACCATACGAAAAACAGCAGCATTACCGCTATTTTACGGTGGTATTCTGTGTAAACGTGGTCCTGCCCCGGATGAGCCGGTCCATTCGTGCTACAACTATAATATAGCTGCAGCGTGACTGTACCATGTAAAAGTTGGTCAAAAATTGGTCGAACCAAATCATCTACGTTTATATTTTTTAATGTTACTGTAAACTTTATGTTCCCCGCGAATTCGTATGGGTGAAGTTTTTTACGATTGGATTTCATTGGTTTTAATTATTTGCGCGGAACCCTATTTTTTTTCTAAAATAAGAGTAGTACTCTAGTTACTCTTTATAAAAACAGTTATCTACCAGTGAAAGTCCCCCCAAAAACGGTCCAGTCATTTCGGACACAGACACATAACACATACAAAAATTTTAAAAATTGTTTTTTTTTGTTGTTATAAGAAATGTATATTCTTTTATATACATTTAGTAAAAAGCTGTTATTTTGACATTACAAACAGTAACTTCAATTTTATTTATTTGTATAGATAATAATGGAGAAACAAACAAGCTAGCCCACGCGTTGACATGTTGGACACTTTCACATCGTTAATCAGGAAGGCCACAAAGACGTTGTCATACCTTAGTGCGTTCGTTGGCACCATTACCCTTCAACTGGAATACTGTAAAGGGCGCACTCCAGCTATAACGCAATAGTTTAGAAACAAGGTTACGATTTTTTCATAACATGGACCCCCAGGCAAAAACGAGCCCAGCTACTTAGCAAAATTGTAGCGGGGTATGTTTCAACAACTTGAAGGTTTTAACTGGAATTATTAAAACTTTTTCATTGAGTGTAAACTTGAAATGCATGGGGTGTGTTTTGTTAAATAGCTTTCGCTATTGATTATTGGTGGATTTTTTTTTTCAAAAAATATCTTAACGAATCTTACAGACTGGTGACGGGCAAATCAAGAGCCAAATTAACAACGTAGTAGCTATGTTGCAGCTATATTATGGTTGTAGCACGAATGGGTCGGCTCGACCGTGGAAGGACCGAGCTCTCACAGAATACCAGCGTTAAGTGGCAGCCTAATGCTGCTGTGTTTCTTATGGTGAGTGGAGAGAACCGGAAACCCCTTTTACTGGAAACGAGGCATTCCATCTTAGTACCCAGGAGTGACAACGCATCTGCGTTTTGATTCTTAATCGAGTACAGATGTAGATGTCTATGGGCCATGGTATCTGTGTGTTCGGTTGACACCCTTATTCGTAAAAAATTAAAAAAAATCGAGTACGTAGATATCGTCTTGCATTTTGAAGAAATGCGATAATTGGCACATATTTGAAGAAGCATATTGGTGGCCAAGTAGGTATCTACTGCCTTACCTCTTTTTGTTTCGGTGGTTCTTAAAATTTCAATTTTAGTTATCCCGTACTAACCTACTTGGTTCAGATGTAAAAGTAGAAAGTATTGTATAAAGCCTAAAATATATAGAAATAATGACAATATAGATTTAAAGAAAATTATTTCGGTTAAAGCTACGCATATTTTATAGGTGTGTAATGTATATGTATATCTACCTCATCTTTTCCTTTGACGACGCACATTTGGACGTCAATGGCTGGGGAATACCAGACCAGTCTTCGCTGTTCCGTGAGGTCTGTGAGACTGAGGTTGTACACCACATTTCTGTAACAAGGGAAAGTAATTCAAGTTAAGTTATATATAGCTTGTTCGCGTCGTTACGTATATAAGCTATGAAAATAAAATTATAAGTATAACCTAATTATACCATAATACACAATATGCCTAAAAGAGGTAAGTTATAATCGGTAATCTAAATTGATAAGCAGCCAATTTTATTTGTAGGTAATCAAATATATTTGAAAGAACACAATATGCTGTTTTAAGTTATTGCTATTTATTAATATTAAACTTAAATGATTAACAATTTCCCTGACCCGTGAATTATTATATGAATTGTTAAACTATTGTGTTTTTTTCATCATCAGCTCTTAAAAGTTGAACTTTTTTATTGTCACCTGATGGTAAGTGGTTACTGACGCCCATGAAAAACTGCAACACCAGGCCTTCGGGTACACATCCGGGTGGACATTTGTAACTGTTGTAACTGATGAAACATTTACTTCCTTTTAATGTGCCTAATATATCAAAATATAATATTATAAAGCACTCAGTGGAATCAGAGATCTGAACGGAATGACAACGCTCATTTAAAAAAAAATAGGACAGAGGAGAAGCTGTAGTCAGGATCACCAACGAAAATCAATAACATTTGCAACGTCAGTTAACGTCCATAATGGGTAAGACTAGCAGCATATTATCTTGATATATTTCGTATGGTGAGTGACGAGAATAGGAGCCAGACACACTTTTTATCGGTTACGAGGAGTTATTTTCTTTAACTTTTATAAGCCAGTGCTTGATAGCCATAGAATACCATAATAGACAATAGAATGGCTGTCAACCTTATTTTGTACGAGGTTCGGCGTAAATTTGGAAACGATTGTAACGTCAAAACAAGGCCAAAACACGTCTCGTGTTGACATTTATGTGTGAATTGACGTGTTAGTGGCATTTTTGTGGCTACACGGGCTCAGCCCACACCCCCGTTCTATTATGTATGTATTACAGTATTCTATGTTGATAACTATCCCTCCCGATAGCAATTGGTGATGTGTCATATATGGTAATGAACTAACTCAGCTTAATTTATTAAGTGTGTCAACGCATCCGTAATTTGTATCTATGTATGTAGGTTTGTACAACATTCACTTTATACTAAGTGGATGCTGTGTGCACGACTGTAAGCGTTATTTCCATAAAAATATGAATGAAACCAATCAATAACATTTTAGTGAGGAGACGTTGTATACTGATGAAACCCGAGGAAAACTGTATTGACTGAGAAACGCTGTCATGGTTGTAAAATTACCGTCGCCCTAATTGCTAAGAAGCGTACACAAGCTGGCAATTGCAGAGCCAATTATTTTACAGTGGTGACGGGAGTTAGCGCTCAGACGGGATTGAAAAGATTGCATCTCCATTAGTTGCTAATGCTCTGCTAGTAATTTAGTTTATACGAGAGGAGGGTTGGCGTGGGGAATTGGAAAGTTAGGTTATATGAAACCTTTATATTTGACGAATATTGCAGCCAGTTTGTGCAAAACGTAAATATTATTCAATAAATGGTGTTTTTGTTTCGTATGATCTTCATTATTTATAAAAAGGTTTTCGCTTTTTTATTTATTTATGTAGCGGCAAACCTTATAAGCCCAGGGCGCCATATCTTAAAATACGCCATTGCCTTTAGGCAGATAAAGGTAGGTAGGTATATTTTTAATGGAACCATATCTTCGTGAAGACTGTACATGTGAAAAGGAGATCGGCATTTGTTGCATATAAAACTTGAGCTTCGAAGGCGTCCCACCGTGTTTTAAAGCCTTTTCTATATTTACGTTCATTTGAATAGGTTTCGTTGTCCTTTCCATCTCAACGATTCAAAGATTACGTACAATTATGGTCTTACACCAAAAGTCCCAAGTATAAAACCCTAAGTTTATATAGATATCCCATGCGTATAGCCTCTCGGGGATTATATAGCCAAGCATAATCAGACATGTTAATTTCGTGGGTTTTTTTACACTGAAGTGGCAAAAAATTACAGTTATGGTAAGATTTTAAGCGCTTACAAGGAAAGCTAATGATGCGTTTTACTAGTCAGGACAGACGTAATGTCCCATAGTCTATTACTATACTGGTTATCTACAGGGAAGAAAAGACTAAATATATATTAAAACTGTACATAATATGGATTTTTTGAATGAGAGTGAAAAATGTATACATGGACTATGTAGATGTTTTATACGTGGTAGAGCCTTGTTGCGGCTATATTATGGTTGTAGGATGAATGGATCGACTCGACAGGGGAGGGACAACGCTCTCACAGAATACCAGCGTAAAATAGCAGCTCTATGCCGATGTGTTTCGTATGGTGAGTGTAGAGAATCGAAGACCCTCTTTACAGGATACGAGGTATCTTAGTCCTCAGGTGTGGCAACGCATCTGCATTTTGATTCCTAATCGAGGGTAAATGTAGATGTCTATGAGTCAGAGCATCCAGTTTACATCAGGTGTACTTTTTTATTGAATTAGCGTGACAAGCGAGCACACAGTCCACCTGATGGTAAGTGGATGCTGTGGCCCATAGAGACATCTACATTTACCCTGGATTAGGAATCAAAATGCAGATGCGTTGCCATCCCCGAAGACTAACGTGGAATATCTCGTTTCCAGTAAAAAGGGTTTCCGGATCTCAACTCTCACCATCCGAAGCACAGCAGCATTACGCTCAATGTGTGTCGTTGACCCCTGAGGACTAAGGTGAAATGTTCTCTACACCCACCATATGAAACACTGCAGCATCAAGTTGCTAATTTACGCTGGTATTCTGTGAGAGCGTGGTCCCTCCCCGGTCGAGCCGACCCATTCGTGCTACAACCATAACATAGCTGTAACGTGGCTCTACCACGTGTAAACCATATACCACATATAACTCCGTGGCGCAGTGGCTTAGCTATGAGTTACAGCGCTAAGGGCCGCGGGTTCGAATCGCGCACGGAACAAGTATTTGTATGGCCTACAAGTAATTTTTTCGGGTCTGGATGTTTGTCCTTATGAAATATAATTTATGTTTGTAAACTGCCCACATGATTACAGAAGAAAATCCTAGTGTGGAGAAAAAAAAATAAAAACCTGTGTGCTCGTTTGTCACCCTTTTTGTACATTTAAAAAAAAAGATGTCTATAGACAGTGAGGCATACCATCTCCCTCACTAGTAAAAACGCATTATATAGCATCTATCTTTGTAAGCACTTAAAATATTACCATAACTGTAACTTTTTCTGATATAAGTGGATGCTATGGTTCACAGACATCTCACCTCCAGGACTAAGATGGAACGCCTCCTTACCTGTCAAAGAAGGTTCTGGTTCTCTATATTCACTATACGAAACGCTGTTATTCTGCTGCTCCACGCTGGTATTGTAAGAGCGTAGTCCTACCCCAATCGATCCGACCCATTCATGCTGCAGCAATGTAAAACTACTCGTAGCATAGCTGCAACGTTGCTCTACCATGTTAAACATACCAATGCTTCCTTGTTTATTTCTATTTCTTACTACACTATTATGTTCTTGTTCATTTGAAACTTAATTTATTCACTAATTTTCCAAGATCGCTATATCCCTTTTTTAAAGTCTGTAAAGTAAATGCTCTTTTACTTAACACGATAAAAAGCGCGCAAGTTGGACGGTTCGTTTTAAAACAAAGCCGGTGGACCCGCAGTTGTTAGCGGAATGTTTGTTCGTGGTTTTAATCGCTCCACTCCGAGTTAGAGATTTCAGGTGAAGCTTCCCGGAACGACTGTTGGCGGAGCGTTCGCCCCGTGGCCGTAGTTGCGCACCGACCGTTTGTCTGCACTCTAGAGCCCCTGACGACCGTTTAGAGGTAAACGTACTTTAAGAGGAACTATTGTTTAGCAAATGACGGGCTGAACAAATATTTTGGCATTATTTAAGTTACCATAATAAATACATAAATGCGTATATTTCTACAAATGTAATTATTTTGTTGTGTATGTAGATAATTTAAACCAGAAACGTGGACATTTTTTTTATATAAAGCTGAAGTGATATAAACTAAACATATGTATAGTATAAATGTGTAGTATTAATATAACACTTATAGAATACATTATTATATTTAATTTTTTTTAAAGTTTTGAATTGTTTACTTGTCTTTTGTTTCTATTGTAACGATGAAAACATGCATAGTTACCTGTGTTACAGCTTTGGTTACTCTCGTTTAGTTAGGAGTCAGAGACTTCATAAATTGTAATTTATTTTCGCAAATTAAAGATTTATTATTATTATTACTTGATATTATGTGGCTACTAACATCCTTGGACACTTGTAGTCAAATTAATACAAAGAAGGCTACTGATGCGGTGTCACCCCTGAGAACTAAAATTGATGCCTCACAGTGTTGTTGTCACAGTAGTGATACTGGCTCTTCATAACCCTCATAACCCACGAACAAGAACTCAGCGGTGCAAGCGATTCTATATGGCGGCAGAAATAAACATGTAGGTGATATCTACCCAGAAGGAATTCTAGGAACAAAGGGAGAAAAGGCCACGTTTTCTCATATCATTTTTAATAAGTAGTTAAGTATACAGTCAGTCTAATAGGCTAGCTAAAAGCCGACGTCGTTCTGGCTCTTCCAGTAGGTGGTGGTGATGATGAGTTTCGGTAAAAGTTCACGGCCAACTTTTTACAGTATGACCATATTTTTTTAGAGAATAAGGGTGACAAACGAGCACTCAGTCCACCTGATGGTTAGTGAATGCTGCGGCCCGTAGACCTCGATTAAGAATTAAAATGCAGACGCGTTGACACCCCTTAACACTAAGATGGAATGCCTCAATTCCAGTAAAACGGGTCTCCGGTTCTATACACTCACCATACCAAACACAGCAGCATTAAACTGCAATTTTAGGCTGATATTCTGTGAGATCGTGGTCCTTCCCCAGTTGAGCCGACCCATTAATGCTGCAGCGTGGCTCTACCACGTACAAAATCATTAATCACTTCATTAATAACTTGACCACATCCCCCTACACACCTGTCGCGTACAGATTCTGTGATTGGTTTTTGGCACAAAACAAACAATGTCATTAGGCACTAAGACCGCACTTGGCAATCCCTAGTTGAAGGTGTTTGCAATTAAGGATAAATAAATGCCATCAAAAACATAACTTGTAAAAAAAACAAGTCTCGCAACTCAATTTTTCAACTGTAAAAAGTTGTGAGATCCATGTAATACCAAGTCGATTAATTTATTCAGTCCCTACTTAAGGGTCCTTTTGTTTTAAGTTATTACGTAATTAGCTAAACTAACAATAATTTATAGTGACCATATCAATGTTAAAAATCTTTTATGTTTTAAATATGTAGATTGACTCGGCATTTTTGATGGCATGACATTTCTTTTTGTAGATAAGATAGTCCTACTTTTTTCTTTCCGCTACCTTCTACTTCTTGAATACCAACAACGTACTTATCTACACCTATTATACATATTATACAAGTACACTGATTCATTCACTGCAAATGTAACTTTGTAATTCTATATATTCATATGGGATTACAAAGTTATTTATGCAGTTGCTGTATCTAGAAAACTGTATTGAATTTAAAAAATATTTTAGTGTTGATTTATACACTAAACACTAATTGTATTCTAAATTTGAAGATTCTACGTCTGCTAGAAGTGCCTTAGAGTTTTGATGATCGGTCAGTCAGTGAGTGAGTGACAAAATTAAGAAACTTTGACTAGTTATAATTCTTGAACTACTGGTTCAAGTTGAATGAAATTTGAAATATATCATGTTTATACATTTTCTACTTGGTTACTGAAAATTCAGGATTCTGGTTTTATCCACTACGAAATCATAGGGGGTCGAAAATGGCCTGAATGGCTTCGAGAAAAGTATGGTCATCTCCCAGCCTCTCATTTTTTCGCCATTGTTCTTTCTCTTTTTGTTATATGGTGAACAAAATTACCTTCCTTCTAGTACAGGACGCACATCTGCTGATGCGACAACAGGCAGGATAAAATTGTTTTACAGTAAATTACCCTAATAAAATTGTAAAATATCATAGATATATTTCATTCTACCTAATGTACAAAGTGTGGCAAGTTCTAACAATTCATTAAGTTTTCCCGAAGCATACCTACCTGCTTTATAACGTAATTGTGAAAGTCTCCTCACCCGTTAATTAAGATGTTTGAGATGACAATTTCATAAAGAAATTATGGTGTAAACTTTCTCAATTATAACATTGAATAGCTGGTGTGACTAACCTGCGTAATGCCTTTGAAATATAACAGACACTGTTAATAGCACGTAATTTAGGAATTACTACAATTGGAATAATTGCCTAAAAACAATGTTAATATCGTTGATTATTATTGTATTTATTGCACTTGTAAACTTCCAGAACAGTTTGTCTATAAGTTCTGATACGAATCGTTCGCATTAAAGGAACAAAGAGCTGGTGCTGGTGCCCTGATGTTGTATCAATAATCCGCAACAAGTCTGATGAAAAGGATGACCAAATGCATGCTGTGAAACTGTTCAAGTAGGGTTTCTTGATGGTTTTTGCACAGATTATTTTCTAATATTACCGAAAGCTTAATAATGTTCCAGAGCAAAATGGCGCGGTAAATATTAAATTTCTCCAACGGCAATGTGGATTAATTGTTAATTGCAATCTGGAGTGCCGACCCGAAGTCACTTAAACGTAAAAACAAAATAAGCGTTAAGGAGATATATTGGTGAAAAAACTAGCATATCCACGGTATAGACATGTAAAATAGAAAGATCATGTGAAGTCTGCCAAGTGCCAACAAGCAATTGCGCAGTAAAAGGGCCTATACCAAAACTTCTCTTAGAAATAAAAGTATATCTGTGTCCAGCATATCGCTATTGGTGTGTTTTTTTACCTATATACGACATTTTTTCACTAGTTAATTAATTGAACAGACGTTAATTTGCGGAAATTCATTAAAAATTTATTAACTAAAATCCGCGTGAAAATAAAATGTTGTGTCTTACTTATTTTGTAGAGAACCTTTCTCCATCCTGCAATTAATTGTACACACTCCATATCCAATAAATTAACCTTGCATTTGACTTGGAGTTTCAAATTCAAATAAATGTTGTGTTCATTTGTTTTGCAGTCTGTTATTTCCTCTGATATAACTGAGCATATGTTATAGCGCAAATTCTGTAAAAATTAATCTCACACAATTTGCGTTATTTTCGAAAATGAGTTCCGCCGTGGCATAAATACTGTACAGACGACAGACATTTCAACACCTGTACGGACCCGGCTTCACATGCAGGAAACGCACCGTACATCCGACGGTGCGTTTTTGGTTTAATCGTTTCTGTCTACTCCACTTAAATTTAAAGCGGGTCTAATGTACAAATGGGCGTGCCTTAGGGCTCAATTCTCGGCCCCTTTCTGTTTCTTGTATATATTAATGACTTACCCTACATAGTAGGGGATAACCATGATATAGTATTATTTGCTGATGATACTTCATTAATTTTCAAATTAAAACGACAGTTATTAAATT
>DWHP01003562.1:0-13290 GCA_018247895.1 Parnassius honrathi
TATATTTCATCTTAATTTATTATTATTAATATGACATATAAACTAATAAAGTGTTCAACACGTGATAAATCTCTTTATTTTATGAAACGTGAAACTTCAACAAAACTTTAATTAATCCCGTAAGTACTAGTTAAACTCGCGAGGAGACGTCTGCCCGATGTTATCACAACACGCTGTTATATCAGAAGTTTAATCGTCGCGGCGTAGTGTGCGCAAGGCTAATGAGCCTGCGGTTTTCGGGAAAACATAAGAGTAAAACCCCGTTCGCCCGCCACGCCGCTCAACTTCACGGCCTTACGCAAACTCTCCATTAATTAATTTCCAACATTTCTCTCAACGTATTTATTACTCTTACTCCTATCTCGAACACATATCGCGCAAACATGTACTTAATATAACTTCTACAAGAATAGGTACTTATACTTACGTACTTAGATAAAATAAAAAATAAACTTTTAAAAAAGTTTCTTTGCGTTCATTACTGGCACTGAAACACAACACCTCAGCCCGCACTGAATTATAAAAGTTTTCGTGAATACCCGCGGAGGCGCGCACGTCCGCTGCCGAAACGTGGTCGACATTAAAACCTTAGCGGGAAAGAAACGGTCCCCTTATTACGTCTCGAAAGAAATTCGCACACAGGGGCAAGGCGAAAGAAGTCCACCCACACTACTGCGTTGCAGCGACATGACACGGGGGGAACAGCGCTGTTGTGTGCGTGCGGCACAAATAAGTATTAAAAGAGATAGGTAGAGCATAGACATAAGAAATGACGACAAAATCATACACAATAATAAATATTTAAAAAAAAATTAACATCACAATATCTTTACCTAAATCATTTAACCATATAATTTATCCCTATCGTAAATCTTCATTATTCAAAGAACCTTATGGTTTTTTTTCTATTCTTCACGATACGTAATAAAAAGTGCGGAAACGTACATCGATTGTTTTAATAATGTTTTATAATAATACTTTATTATATTACCTTCAAATAAAAATGTTATGATTTAATACATGTTTATGGTTGTAATCCCCTTACAAAGAAAAGCATCAATGGGCACCAAATAGAAATTTCTAATAATTTAATAAGTAAGTTTAATAGTAAACTCCAAAATCGCTTAGAAATTATGGGATTTTTTTCCAGTTTAAAATTCATAATGGTTTTTTAATATCTTATATTAAAAAACCATTATCTTATATTTATTTATTGTAACAAAATTTTCCTATAAAAAAAATTGTAGGTAAGGATTTTCTACAAGAGATATTAAAAGTTCTAACGGACACAGCATTAAAAAATTCAGTCTCAAAGTAATCATACATAGTTGCAAGCTAGTTTAAACGTTCTAGTTAAAAAGTAACCTATCAAGCCCAGCCTAATTGATCTATACAAACAAATAAAATTTAAGTGTCTGTTTGTAATGACAAAATAATAGCTTTTTAGTAAATGCCTATCAATGTACGCTACTTATAATGAAAAATGAAAAACATTTCTGTCTGTTTGTCTGTCTGTCTGTTTGTCTGTCTATATGTTTGTTCCGGTTAGCTAATGTTATAAGAGGTAACTTAGGTTACTTTTATTTTAGGAAAATAATTAAAGTTCTGCACAAAAAAATTAAAAGCCATGAAATTCAATTTCACGTGCGCAAAGTCGCGAGTAACAGCTACTTCAAAATATAGAGTAAAATAAAGTTACAGAGCCTTTATACGTCCCACAGCTGAGCACAGGCTTCCTCTCACTTGTCAGAGGTTTTTTAAAATATAGGTGATGTCCAATGTCGACGTGTATCGACTTCAAATAAGCTTGAAGTGGAAGTACGTAATTCCAAAAGAAATATGTTAATACTTTTGTTAAGAGCTGATATAGCGAAAATGCTTATGAATTTTCATATTTTAAAAGCTTTTAGCCTTGTTCCAATATACATCCAACATAAATATATTTACTATTTAATATTAATTTAGTGTGTTCTTTGATACTCATCATCATCATCATCATAAACATTACAGCTCATCAGAAGTTTCCTGCTGAACATAGACCTTCCCCATGGAATGCCAGTACGGTTCTTAGCCATAACCATTACCTGCATCTCTTCTTTGATACTCAATAGTATTTTTTTTATAGAATAAAGTTGACAAACGAGCACACAGTCCACAGGTGGTAAGTGGATGCTGTTGCCCATAGACATCTACGTTTATCCTCGATTAAGAATTAAAACGCAGATGCGTTGTCACCCCCGAGGACTAACATGGAATGCCTCGTTTCCAGTAAAAAGGGTCTCCGGAACTCTACATTCACCATACGAAACACGGCAGTACTAAGCTGCTAGTTTACGCTGGTATTCTGTGAGAGCGTGGTCCTTCCCCGGTTGAGCCGACCCATTCGTGCTACAACCATAATATAGCTGCAGCGTGGCACTACCACGTATAAATATTGATACTCAATACTTACGCGATACGCGATAAAAGACGATTTTGTATAAGTAATTAGTAAACATTGACATTTGTCACATTACTTTAACAAGGTATGTAAGTACGAGAACTGCTACGATATTTTGTAAATTGTACAAATTCCTATTTATTGCCTAGCGGTTAGATTTGAAATTGTTATATTGAATTAAAGGAAACAATTTATAATTATCTTTAACATGTAAAAATAACTTACATAATAATTATCATGTTTAAATATGTTTAAAAAATCATAGACCTTAATATATTTATTATACGTGTTATTTTTGTGACACTATTAAATAAATATATACTTACTATACTTATATAATTTAAAGTATACCCATATTACTTATCATATCTACTAATTTTGATAACAGAGAAGACGAGAGTCATTAAGCTGCATGATAAAATATAATAGAGCTTTGAAGTCGACTATGGAAATTTTATATCTCAATAAAATTCAAATGCTCGCTTTAATGAGTAAAGCTCGAAGCCGATACAGCGCCGTATCGTTGACAAAAGGATGAACACTTCGTAGAAACCTCTCCGCTTACATCGACCACGTCTCACCCACACAGTGGCAAACCACATACCACGCGTACTTATTCACTCACACAATAAAAATACACCACTACAAACCTGAAACCCGCACGCCCACCCGCCAAACACGCCCAACGTCTTGGGTTTTCTTATAAACCACGTTATGTTCGAGGTCCTGTTCCCTCCTGAGGGACTTTATGGGCTCCTCTCATTCTAGCGCAATGACGAGCGTCACATAAAACGGGCGCCGCATTCCCGCCTTTTTTCCCACTCCATTTTGACAGCTCGCGGCTCCATATCTGGCCGGAAACTAAGACAGTGTACACAAAAAATCTAACATGTTTATTACATTACCAACAAAAAAATTATCCCCTTTGTCACTTCTACTCAAAGCAAGATTATTAAGGAATTGAAAAAATTATGACAATAGGTAGGTACTCTACGACTTCCATACAAAGTAAAAATTTGTTATACGTTTTTGATATAAGGCGCTTTCAAGTAATGAATAACAATTTATAAATGAAATTATGAATTTATTATTAAACTACTGCTATTGCTAATATTGAAAGATAAACTATAGGAAACAATAGTTTAAAAAACACAAGCCAACAGAGTGTGATACCTTTCCAGATGGACTAGTAGGAACAAAACACAATCTTACCATTTGTCTTACTATTTACATTTAAAATTTGGTCAATAATTTTAGCAACAACAGTATTACGAACCTTGTATTCTCGCAAAAGGCCTTATTTTACCAGTTCTAATGTATCTAACTAAATCAATACGTGGAATACAAATTTAAATACTAAAAAATCAAATATATCTCAGTGGGAAATAATACGTAATACATAAACTTGCTCATGCGTATACTGTTCTGTTTATAAAAGCTGTATAAATACAATCAAAAACGTAGATAAATACCTAATGTCGTGTCTTAAGCTCTCAATGTGTACTACGTCTTATCGACTAAGTAGCTCAAGCTTAAGACGCGTTAGCGGGCGCGGGTGCGGGAGCGGGTGGCAGGCTCGAACGGGTGCTGGGCGGGGCTGCGGAGATGCGGCACTCCGCTATCGGCACACCGTAACACACATTTTTCCCGCCGCAAACCTCGCGCCGAAGGTTAGCCGCGACCCGCAGACCTCGTTCAGCGGAAACGAGACAGCTACAGATACCATCCTCTTCACGCGCGCACGCGCCTTCGAATACAATAAAGCGCGGCAAATTTGACAGGTCATTGAGCTTTTCATAATTGTTAACATTTGCTTAAAACAGGTTATATTAATTTCAACAGAAAGTTTTAACTTAAAAATGAATTGAGTATATATAGAAACAGGTATTAAATAGTAAAGCTTTTCATAATTGTTAACATTTGCTTAAAACAGGTTATATTACTTTCAACAGAAAGTTTTAACTTAAAAATGAATTGAGTATATATAGAAACAAGTATTAAATACTAAAACCGCTCTAAAGTACATTGGCTAAGCTTTTGGTTACAACGTTGCCGTTTGCGAGTTTTCCGCCCTTGAAAATGCTTGTTTTGTGCGATTCCTGCACGGAACAAGTATTGTTATGCCCTACAATTAAATAGATTAATCATTTTTTTTATCTTGCTTTACAGTAGTTTCGTAAAATGTTCATGTCTTGGAAAATCTTGCACGAAATAATTGAATAAACGGAACTGAAAAATAATTGTAGAAAGGAAATTTAATCTAATTAATCGTTAATTTAAATGTTAATGATGAAAATTACGCTTACATTTATTTTAAAAAGAAAAAATGAATTGAACCATCGCTTGACTTCAATCTAAAACTGACGGAAAGGGTGGTGTGCATATGAAAACGAAACATTGAAGTGGCAAGCTAATCATGTGGTGGCGGTCGCGTTGTAGGTTACCCACGGACCGCGGTGCGACCGGTCGGGGATCCTTTTCGGACCGACTATTATCACACCAACGTTAAAAGTCAGTTTAACAAATAACATGTAATTTTTAAAGTAAATTATTTTTTATATTATTACTGTCAATGTTTGACCATGATCTCATCTGATATTTATGGCAGTGGTAGAATAGGTGAACAATTATTTTATACGTGGTAGAGTCATGCTACAGCTGTATTTCACCATATAAAAGGCAACAGCATTATACTTCTTTTTCACTCTGATAGTATTTTTACAAAATTTTAAACTGTCTAACTGTCCATCTGATACCACCGAAATTAAACAGTCTTCAAGCTTTCTTTTAACCTTCTAACTTTCACCGGAACTCTACATTGACACTGACGGTGTCGTGGAATCGTATTACCAGTACTTCCTAAGTCCTTCTTAAGTCTTGTATTTTCTGATCAAGCTAACACGTTATTCACATAATATCACTACATGACACGCAAAAGATACTCCGCGACTCTACCACTTAGAGAATCCATTGTACACCTCCATAAACCTCGTCCTCATTTTTTTATCCAATTAAATTTCCTGGACATTATCATATTCTTGAGAGTAATGAACTAAAGCGTTATATCACTATCGCTGACGGGCTACCACACGACGTTGTTCACACTATTTGTTTAAAGTTAATAATTTTATACGTGGTAGAGCAATGCTGCAGTTATATTAGTAGTATAGCTGTAGCACGAATGGGTCGACTTGACCGGGGAAGGACCACGCTCTCACAGAATACCAGCATAAAATAGTAGCTTAATGCTGCTGTATTTCGCATGTTAAGTGTTGAGAAACGAAGGCCCTTTTCACTGGAAGCGAGGCATTCCATCTTGGTCCTCACGGGCGACAACGCATCTGCATTTTGATTCGTAATCGAGGATACATATGTGATATACAAGCAGGTGTCTATGGGCCACAGCAACCACGTACCATCAGGAGAACTCTGTGCTCATTTGTCGCCCTATCCTATAAAAAAATTAATTAATGTAACTGAGGATACTTTTACAGTTACAGCCTATTAAAGTTCACTGCTGAACATAGGCCTTCCTCCATAACTTCGTATGATTGCCTCATAAGGGGGATCAATCGGGTTGTCAACCGTAGTTTTTAACTTTGAGTCGTTATGAGGAAGATGCCACGGTCCATCTCCTGATTTGCTTCCCTCTGTCGCCTTACGACATCTACGGAATGATACGGGATAGTGAATATTTTCACACCGCCACTAAGTGGTTAAAATTTTAGTTTCTAGCTTAAAAATTTAACGGAAATGTAAACATATTATGCAACAAATTTATAAATTCAGTCCTCCACCGGGCGTTTTTCTAGGAATTTACATTGTGAAATTTATTGTGGTGAGCGGTTTTCCGCGAACGTTATGACTGAGGTACCTGTAATAAAAGATTCTATTACTTTCCAAAAGGCTGTAAAATAACCTCCAATTAGTCATTAATCAGATAAGCAGCAATGTTAGCTTTACAGTACGCGAGTATCCCGAGTTCGATCCCTGCCGGCACTAATGACATTGTTAATTGCAATTTCAAGTGATGATTTACTACGTGCATGTTTAAGAAATATTTCGAGGTTATAACTTAGAATTTTGAGAGGTTGTTACAGAAAAAATTTGAAATAGAAAAATATTTTATCTAAAATAACAAACGGCATACATAATAAAAATTACTCAAAATCACACAATCCCTCTACGCAATTTACACACAAAATGTGACAAACACATCCAGTAACAGTGCGTGTAAACGGGGGTACCGACATCGCTGAATAAATAACCTGACACTTGTTCGTAAATAAACAATTTAAAATGTCAAGAATAGAGAAAGGGCACGCGGCAACCCTTTTCCTTCTGTGACGTCAAATTTTCCGACGATTTTGGAGATGTTTGCATTTGCTACAATTTCATGTAATTAGTGTTTGTATTGTAAATATTGTACATGTACGTGTACATATGTTGTTTTAAAAATGTTTATTTTTTATTTTAGAATTATTAAATTTATGTTGCCAAAAAAAAATATAAAATTCTTTATGATTTTTAAGACAATCGTCCAGCCTCTGAGTTTCACGGCTCTCTTTTTTAAATACATCCGTATTTCAGTCATAAAAATTCTTCAGTAGATTAAATAAATGAAGACTAACGTTAAGATTCCGATATTAATTTAATTAATTCTACAAAGCAATAACTAATTATTACAATAACGAAGTTCTTAAAATCGATTTTGGCAAAACGTAATTTATAAGTATAAATACGACGTATTATTAACGCAAATACAGAAAATGTAGGCACTCGCTGATATATGTCAGCATAAAATCACTTATTCTTCATATACCATGCACATGGACGATGTAACGTTTAGCTTCCTCCTACCTGAGAAAGAAAAATCAAAACAGATCCACATCCAACAACATCCAACACCGAATAAAATAAAGCAATTCTTGCCTAAATGTTAAGCTCTAAATAGTATTCTACCCCAGGAACCGTGGCAAAGTAGTCACGTGCTCTTAGTAACCACATTATCATAGGCCTCCAAAACGTAATTTCTCGATATTTCGAAACTAAATAAAGTAAGAATAATGTAAAATTTTCATCGAATATCCTAAAAATGTGATTTTGATAGATTTCGACACATTAGGCTACTACGTTATAATTTTGTGCTTTTAGTTATTACCACTAATTTATTTTTGTTAAAAATTATACTACGATGACAGAGCATTACAACGATTAACCATGCAATTTTGCCAGTTACAGTAGACTCACACTACGGTTTACTTAAACGTTTTTCTTACACGGTTTCAATAGCGTATGCAAACATATGGATGCATTCTTACCATACGTGCAAACCTATTGCGCTGTCACAACTTGTTGTTTTTTGTGTTTGTTTTACGTGGTAGAGCCACGCTGCAGCTATATTATAGATGTAGCACTAATAGGTCGGCCCGACCGGGGAGGGACCACGCTCTCACAGAATACCGGCGTAAATTAGCAGCTTAATGCTGCTGTTTCTCGTATGGTGAGTGTAGAGATCCGGGGACCCTTTTTTACTGGAAACGAGGCATTCCATCTTAATCCACAGCGGTGACAACGCATTTGCGTTTTGATTCTTAATCGGGGACAAAAGTGGATTTCTATGGGCCACAGCATCCACTTAAAATCAGGTGAACTGTGTGCTCGTTTGTCACACTTATTCTATAAAAAAACAGTAAGATATATTCGTATAATTATTAAACGTAAAATGTTCTACTGTATTAGAACACCGATTTACGGAACGTGGAAATGTTTTACAAATGCTTTAGATATTTAACGTATGCGGCTAATAGTGTGAACTCATTGTAATTCATTGTTAATGACACCCTCAACTCTACAAAAAAAACTTAAGTTACATTAATCAATAAAATTGAATTATAAAATTTTATACTTATTTATTTTCTATTTTTTAAAATTAATTTTTAATAATTATACACTCTCAGAAATGAGGGGAGGTCTGTGTCCAGCCGTGGGACGTATATAGGCTGTCACTTTACTTTTAATTATACACTGTCTTCCAAAAAGATTGGACAATCCTGGAGCGCCTAATAATACAGTTATACATATCGCTCAAATAAAAAAGTGGTGCCAAAAATATGAAGATTTTTAAAAAGAATATGTTTTTACTGACCTTACTGTACTTTCATGTACACCACTGCCGCAAATTAATGAAATTCATTGCATTTTTGGTGTTCTCTTATTCCTCACTGACTATTCTATTAGAAATGCAATAAATAGTATGAGTATCCATTGTACTTTATTGCAGAAAAAAGACTTCAATTTTAGCATGAAATTTTGAAAAAAATATAATTTTGACAGAAGTTTGAGAACCATTCGTGAAAAAAAGATATGAAGACCTAAGTAGCAACTATCTGAAAAATAGGCGCAGTTAATACAGTTTACAAAATTGTATAATACATAATTTTATTTGACGTTCTGACGCAAAAAGAATAAATTCGACTGAAGAAAGAAAAAATAATGTTGTCTTTAATTTTCATAATAAAAGCGTTAAGTTGTACATAAATCAATCTTTATTTCATAGCAGGTGTTCGAATTGTAATTAAACTAATGTAACTAAACAAGCTGAGTCCACCCTTTCTCTTATTTTATTTCGGTAAGTTGTAGGAAAATATAAGGTCGGGGAAAATGTTTCTTCGTATTTTATATAAAAATTGAAGATTTTTTTACAAAGTGTAATTACGTTTAATTAGTATATACATGTGTCATTTTGTTCGATAACTTATTGCCATCTTTTAGGTAGTGACATAATCCCGTTGCTGTAAAAATGTTGGAATTTTTGATCAAAAAAATGCAACAAGTAGTTTTGACAGTCCTCTCTTAATGCTAAGCTAACAAGACCCAAAAACTTCTGAAGAGACCGAAACAGGTGATAATCTGAAGGCGCACGGTCATGTGTCATGACTATGTTGGACGCATTAACACTTCCCAACCAACTCTCCCAATTTTTGCCGATTATCATGATGAAAGAACACTCCTTTTCTGTTAATCAATTCCGGACGTTTTTTCTCAATTTCTTGCTAGAGTCTCATTGGTTGTTGGCAGTAGAGATCCGAATCGATGGTTTTTCCCGACGGTAAAATCTCATAATAAAACTTCAGAATGTATCGAAAATCACACATTTTGAAAAACAATTGAAAATGGCGAGAAAGTGTTTTTTACTTTTTCTTTTTCTTGGTGTCCTGTATGTATAGATATTAAAACCAGCCAGATAACAACATAGAAACAGTACAACTAAAGAGATTTTTCTTAAATTTTATACAATCAAAATGCAAAAAAAACTTTTTCCTCTGCCTATTCTATTGATCGGATCTTCTGTTGCTAAACACTAAATCGGCATATAATTTACCCATTTAATTTTCCGTACATAAAATAGTAGCTTGATACTGCTGTGTTTCGTATAGCGAGTGTAGAGAACCGATGACCCTTTTTACTGGAAATGAGGCGTTCCATTTTTGTCCTCACAAGTTGCCAGTGATGACCTACGGTACCGAGACGTGGTCCTTCACTGCTTGCCGTATGAGGACGCTCAAAGTCGCTCAGCGAGCTATGGAGAGGGCTTTGCTCGGAATTTCTCTGCTCGATAGACTTAGAAATGAGGATATCCGCAGTAAAACCAGAATGACCGACATAGCCCAACGGATTAGTAGGCTGAATTGGCAATGGGCCAGCCATATAGTTGGAAGAATAGACAACCTTGGGGATAAAAGTTCTCGAGTGCCAGCCTCGTACCGGTAGGCGAAGTGTAGGGTGAACCCCCACTAGATGGAGTGACGACCTGGTAAGACATGCAAGAAGTCGATGGACGCAGGTGGCTCAGGACCGTGCTTTGTGGCGTACCTTGGGGGAGGTCTATGTTCAGCAGTGGACTTGTGGAGGGCTGTAATGATGATGACCAATTATTTCGTTTTACATACATTACTCTGGTACAATATAATTTGATTTAAACGTGATTATTAGGCATGTTCTCATTTATTTCTACGTATTATAAAAGGACCACGCTCTCACAGAATAACACACTGAAATTGTAATATTAACGCTACTGTGTTTCGTATGGTAATTGAATTGTGTATTTTGATTTCCGACCCAAAGCCTAATAACATTTTTCAGTATTCAGAAATACGAAGCCAATTATTTATTTGTCATATCTCAGAAAAAAGAGGGGGCCAGTGCCCAGCTATGGGACATATGTAGGCTGTAACTTTAACTGTTATATTTTTCCAGCCGACCAGTTTTTACACTCTTCATACTTTAAATGAGCAATGTTAGTGTTATTTCATTTATAAAACAAGTGATTAGTTTTGTGTTTAAATGATTCGTTATGATAATGCTGTGAACCAGTGAGCTCATGTTTAAGTTAAATAATATATTGTTAAATGTATAGCTAAAATATTTCATTATATGTTAACGGCTCCGTGTCGCAGGTGCTTAGTAATGAGTCCCATGACTCCTATTTTAAAAAAAACAGCGTTTTGATTGTTAATCGAGGATAAATGTAGATGTCTATGGGCCACAGCATCCACTTATCATCAGATAGACTGTGTGGTCGTTTGTCACCCTTATTTTATAAAAAAACCAATGTCAGTGGTCTGAGAAGTTTCCGACCTCAACATGAAGATGGCAGCACTTTTCAATAAAAGCTAGTGAATGTAATTATGCTTCTTTTGACAGCTACTCACCAACCCCTCAGCAATTTTTTTTGAGTGAGTCGATGTGAGTGTTTTTGTGAAAATGGAAAACTTTTGTAAACAAGCTGTTATTATTATCTTGTTTTTAAAAAGCAATACGTCTACGCAAATCAAAGATAAGTTGGACTCTGCACCATCCTTTACCACAGTGAAATCCTGGGCAGCTGAATTCAAACATGGTCGTGTTAGCTAGGGAGACGAACGTTCGGGATGTACAGAAACTGCAACTACTGACGGTAATATCGCTAAAGTTCCCCAAATGGTGGTAAACGACCGCCGAAAGAACGCGAAGAAGATGGCGGAGTCTATATAAAAGTACAAAGAAAGTGTTTTTCACATATTAAATAAAGATTTGGGGATGAGAAAGCTGTCAGCCCGTTGAGTGCTGCGTTTGCTTACGTTGGACCAAAACCGTGTTCGAATGTACATTTATAATTCTTTGTTTACGCAGCTTGGGTGCAATAAATCTAAGTTCTGGCACCAATTTATTAATGTAGATGAAATTTGATTACACTATTATACGCCGAAGAGAAAAATACTGTCAAAACAGTGTACTGCAAAGGGTGAAACGTCTCCAAAAAAAAAGAAAAAGAAATACAGTTTTTTCGGCTGCGAAAGTGATGCTGATCGTTATTTGGGATAGTCACGGAGTTATGTTAATCCATTACCTTAAAAAGGAAAAACCATTACAAGAGCATACTACTCATAATTACTTAACAAACTGAAAGAAGCGGAAAAACGGTCACATTTGCGGTGAAGAAAATCCTGTTTCACCACGACAACGCGCCGTCTCACACCTTACCATTTGCCATGGCGAAAATCCACATACTATGGTTTGAACCGCTCGACCACCGTCTTTAATCAATAGATCTAGCTTCAAGCAACTTCTTTTTGTTTTCTCGCCTAAAAATTGCGGCCTCCGTTAACAATTATTTTGCGGAAAAAAACGCCAAGTTCTATTTGGACGGGTAGAGAGATGGGAGCGTCGATGGGAGAAGTGTGTAGAGTTACAAGGAGACTATGTAGAAAAATAAAAATAAATTTTAAGCAAAAAAATATCTTGTATCTTTGTTGAGTCGAAAGCTTTTCAAACCACCCACGTACTATAGAGATGACACGGCAAACGATTGCGCAGTCGACCTGATGCTGTGGATCGTAGAAATCTACATCTGTCTTCGATTAAGAATATAGATGCAGATGTATTGTCACCCCTGTGGATTATAATCTATGCCTTATTTCCAGTAAAGTAACACTCACTATACAAAACATGGCGACATTTAGCTCCTGGCTTACGTGGAGAGCGTGGTCCTATCCCGGTCGATCCGACCCATTCGTGCTGTAGTCATAATATTGTTGCCTTCGTGAATTTATCAAAATTGCTTTAAAATCTGGTTTGTAGTAAGGTCGTGTAAAATATAACAATGAATACAATACCGCTAATATTTTACTACGCACTAGATCGTATTAGGGCTAAGCGCTCGGTGTAAATTTCACAGTACGCAGCAGCCCGGGTTTGATCCCCGCCGGCACCAATGAAATTTGTTAACTGCAATTTTACGTGGTAAACCGGTTTACCACAAGCACGGCGGTGAAATAAAACAACGTAAGAATAAAAAAATATTACGAAAACATATGAAGTCTGCCATTCAGCGCGCGGGGTGACGCACATCCCTATGCCCTAAAATGCTCTGAGGTGAGAAGAAGCCTGGGCTCAGAACTGGGACCTTTAGTAAAGGTAATATTTATTTTTAATTACATGAAAATAGAATCCGACTTTAACACCAAAAAAATTATTATTTCCTTGTAATGGCTTCTGAAGTCGGCGCGTACACACACGAGTGTATAGAAGAATTAAACTGAAATGTGTACGTGGAAATTATTGAATTTTGTTTAATGGAGAAAGTGATTTGTTCTTTTCGTGAAGGTCCCTAAGTCGTATCTGTCCAGAAACTGTGGCAGTTGATTCTACAAGAAAGTAGAAAACTTCTATTAAATCGCCTAGTGGTGGACCGCCAGTCACACAGGTGGTATGGATGGTATCTCGAGTTATGTCGCGATGTGCGATGGTGAAACTGTGCGGCTGGAATTAGTCCGAACAATTCCTCAGAGCACTCCCCGTGGTAGATG
>DWHP01003563.1:0-13289 GCA_018247895.1 Parnassius honrathi
ATATATATATATATATATATGTGCTTTTATACGTTTTTGCTTACCGATGAACCCTTGCAAATGTGTGAATGCGCAGTAAAAACAGATAAAATAATGCATTACCACGCATTTTGAAATTGAAAGATAAAAAGGACGAAATGTTGGATTTTTTTAAATTAATTTATTTCACCATTTACTTATATTACTTATTCTGAACATTAAAATAAATGTTTAAGTTGGTCATATTAATTAATTAGTGAGGAATGAAAAACATGTCAATTTGTTTACAATAAAATAAATGGGCCTAAAAACGTACTGCGTAGCATGGCGTCGTAGTTTCGAAATATGTAAACTTAGTTCCGCAAAATTAGTTTTATTCAATGTCAAGCATTCGTGTAAATATTAGAAATCATTATTGAATGGATAGCGGTTACAAATGAAGATCATCTCCAAACATTGGACGCTTGGGCGCTACACAATATTATATATGCCTTATTGTTTTTTTAACTTACCAATAAGTATACATACATAGGTGCAAGAATATACAAAATCGTTATAGTTGTAAATTATCCACGTGTTATGGCACAAGAAATGTCAAAGAATGAAAGTTTAAATGAATGTGGTAATCTATTGATTTTTTTTTTTCTATAATATTAAAGTGACAAACGGCTAATTATCTAATGACAAATGGTTACTGGAACACACGGACTACGGCCACAACCTTCAAAAAAGAAGGCCTCAAATGCATATTATGCTGGTTCTAACTGAATTTGGCGAACCAGTAATAAAATAAGCCGGTTTTTGGGGTCCATGCCCTTAAAACCGGAACAAAAACTGGAAACATTGCTGCTACGGTAGTAAAAATAATTATTACTTATATTACTATCTAATGTTAAATTATGACAATTTTGTCAGGGAAAAATAAATTAAATATGTAAAATAATTTTATACGTGGTAGCAAGAACAGGTCGGTTCGACCGGGGAGGGACCATGCACTCACAAAATACTAGCGTAAAATAGC
Source organism: Parnassius honrathi (assembly GCA_018247895.1). Classification (NCBI taxonomy): domain Eukaryota; kingdom Metazoa; phylum Arthropoda; class Insecta; order Lepidoptera; family Papilionidae; genus Parnassius; species Parnassius honrathi. The sequence goes on from DWHP01003563.1 coordinate 1,001, forward strand.
AGCTTAATGCTACTGCCTTTAGTGTGGTGAGTGTAGATAACCGGAAACGAGGCATTCCATCTTAATCCTAAGCTTAAGTGAGGATAAATATATGTATTTACATTTATACTCGTTGAAGAATCAAAATGTAATCAAGAGGTAAGTGGATTCTGTAGCCATACACATCTGACTATGGGCCACACTATCCACTTATCATCAGGTGGTCTGTGTGCTCGTTTGTCACTATCTATCTTAAAAAACTTTAATAATGTTAATCGCTAACAAGTGAAAATATAAACAAATTTAATCATATTCTTGCATTGTCATCCGAATATGAGTTATGTTCAAAATTTCAAGTTTCCATCTCATCGGGAAGTTAGTTTAAAATCAATCATTAAATTGTGAAGTCAGTTTATTAAGTCACTTTCTTGTATGTGTGTCGTACACATACAAGAAGTTAGTTTGTTAAGTCAATTTCTTGTACGTGTGTCGTACACATACAGGAAAGTGACTTAACAAAACCGTGGTAAAATTCAACAATCCTGACGGCATTCTTCAGCAAACTTGAAATATTTTAAATCTCTCAAAAGTATTCTCGTGCATGTATTTATTTGAAGACAAAATTCCATTCGATCGTTCATTCATTCATTAAAACAGCCTTTTCAAAAGATATATTAGGTGCTAGACTCACGCTGCAGCTATCTTATGGTTGTAGCACGAATGGTTGTGCAGGACCGGGTAAGGACCACGCTCTCACGGAATACCAGCGTAAAATAGCAGCCTAATGCTGCTGTGTTTTGTATGGTGAATGTAGAGATCCGGAGACCCTTTTTAATTAGAAACGAGGCATCCATCTTAGTCCTCAGCGGTGACAACGCATCTGCGTTTTGATTCATAATCGAGGATAAATGTAGATGTCTATGGGCCACAGCATCCACTTACCATCAGGTGGACTGCGTGCTCGTTTGTTATAAAAAAAGACTGCTACATAGGGAAATGTTCGCTACTGTTTTATACTGTGTTTGAGTTGATATTAGGAAAATTATACTGCCCATATCGGTCACCTCTTACTGTAGGTTCCCACCCCTAGACAGAGAAACCTAGGTTACTCTGTCTACGTACCCATCGGTTAATAATATGTGGTAGTTTACGCTAGCACCACACGAACTAGAATTAGGAATTTAGGTTCATGTGAACTTATGAAGGGCTAAGGGCTACATGATTCAGTACTAATTATGATGACGATAAAAGTCATTGTACGATATAATCGCTACTAATCCTTGAATCAAATCAATTTTAACTTATTTTGTCGCGTTTAAATTATTTTTTTAATTTGGGACGGGATTTTGGATTTAATTTGGTTTGGGGGACTCCCTGACCATGGCTGCTGTAAAGCACCCGAAATTATGGAAATAAAAAGTTAAATTAAACACTATAAAATCCGTGAAAATCGGTTTCATTCAATGTGTAGTGTTCGCGTAAATATAATAAATCATTACGCTTCTAACCCTGAGCACTACGAACAATTTTTTTGAATTCTAAAAATTTCTACCATTTTACAAAACGCTCATGATATAAATTACATAAACTTTACACAAAATAAACTCTGCTACAGCTTTGAACATGAATAGGTACTACAACATTGTTACAAATAAGGTAGATTTATTACATATTAACGAAAGTGGTCAAACCCATAAATGTGATTGTGACGAAACATTACATTCCCAATTAAAATATCGGTTGAATAATTAATATGATCGCCATATTACATTACCGCAGTTGCAATTGAGAGTGTGAATGGGATGATTGTACTAGTGATGGAATTCGTGTGTATTGACATATCGAGACAAATTGTCAATTTATGAGTATTACCACGGAATTTATTAATAACGACGATTTGCAATGAATGCCCAAGAAACGTGATATATTAAATTCTATTACTTTTACTAAATAAACAGAAGAAAAAAAAATTTGCTGCATTGACTCTAACTAATTTACTAACACGTCAATTGCTACGAAACAGGATTGACTTAAATACTAATTAAGAGCGATGGTTAGGGACTAAGAGCTCACTGTAAATTTCAAAGAACGCGAGCACCCTCGGTTCAAATCCCGCCGGATACAATGATATTGGTGATTGGAATGTCAAGCAAAACATCGTGGTGAAGGAAAAAAGTGTTTCGAACGTTTTCAAAATATTTTAATATTTTTCGGCGTTGCAGTAACTCATTTCCACTTTACACGCAACGCGTAGACCTATAAAAGTCAATATACTGTCTAACAGAGCAAGCTCAACCGTAAAACGTGCTAAATGATATCCTTTGAGTGGACACCACTATTACTTTTTGTAACATAAAACAAAGTAGATTAAAGTTGCATCCTATATAAGTTTCTCTCGTGCCCACGAGAGAAACTTATATAATAACTTATATGATAACCTTCCCATATTTCTAAGAGGGATTTCGGTCAAGATAGTGTCCACCGCGCTACCCCAATGCGTGTTGGTGGAATTTCATTATGTTTGAATTACATATCCTCTTTAATTTCTCAGCCACGCAAATTTTCTTAACAATTTCATTGGTTCCGGCGGGGATCAAACCCAACCCGGGTTCAGTTTAATAGGTTTTCTCACCGCTTGAAATCTGGAAACGAATTATAGAAGCGCTGAAAAATGTTTCAAAGACATTCAAAACATTTTTTTAGTTTAACCACGATGTTTTCCTTTACTGCCAAGTAAGCAGTAAATCAGCACTTGACATTCCAATCACCAATGTCATTGTTGCCGGCGGGGCTTGAACCAACGTTTTAAAATTTTACGTTTCAACGTTAAAAAATTTACAACGAGCGCTTAGCCACCGAGCCACCCCGGCACTAGGATTATAATATTTCTTATTTTAACTTTATCTATATCTACAATATTTGTCGTAAAACACTTACCGAAAGGAGGATGTAAGATTTAAAATTTCTGAACGTATGTCGATATTTGTCAGATTATCGATAAGTCACATCACTTTCGCGATAAATACAACACAGGTTGTTCAATAACGAGTGGCCCATTACCTACGTCGCGAACACGAATTAATGGTGATTTTATTCCACAACTGTACTGTTTGGTGCCATTTTGAAAGTTTATCGCTTATTGCCTGCCCTATTTGCTTTTTGTTATAATGTGCTTTTGTTTGAAGTAGTTTCTTTACAGTTTACTTCTGGAGTATTCTATTATCTCAAAGAGGCAATATTTTAATGAATTTATTAACAAAAAATAGCCTAATAGGCTAATTTTTGTTAATAAATTGCTATTAACTATATTAATATTTTGGTTAACAGCCCCAAGTAATCATAAAATGTTTGTGTTAAGACGTATCCACGACAGTAGTCTTATGGCGGATTCGAACCCACGATGTTTTGAGTTACACAGTCTATTCCGTTAGGCTAGGTTTGCTTGTTATATTTTTATCGTAGAGCTTTGTCGTATTTTCTATTGAAACAGTTAGTTGTATAAAATACAGTTTAAGTAACCAAATACATTACAAATACGCGGTAGAGCCATATCAACAAATTATAAGTCTGCAGTAGTATTCACTATTAGGTGTTTACGTAGTAGAGCCACGCTGCAGTTATATTAGTTATAGCCATAAGCAAAATAAACTTTTTTAATTTAACTTGAAGTTATGGAACCACAGTAGCTTTTTTATAGAATAAGGGAGACAAACGAGTACAGAGTCCATCTGATGGTAAGTGGAATATGTGGCTTATAGACGTCTACATCGATCCTCGATTACGAATAAAAATTGCGTCGTTACCCGAGAGGATTAAGATGTAAAGCTTCGTTTCCAGTAAAAAGAGTCACCGGTTCTCTACACTCACCATACAAAACACAGCAGCATAAAGCTACTATTTTACGCTGGTATTCTGTGAGAGCGTGGTCCTTCCCTGGTCGAGCCGACCCATTCGTGCTACAATTACGGTACTAATATAACTGCAGCATGGCTATACCACGTATAAGCCACCCTGCCGCTGCAAAATGTTTCCAACGTGAATAGTTGGGTTAAACAAGTGAAGGAACACATTTGTGCATTATACAAGCTTATACTGCTGGTTTTCTTGTGGTGGTCGATATATTAGCACACAGTCGGCTCCATATTGCAAAAAATATATGGGAAAAAAGAGATAATGATTTCTTAAATGGTAATTAAACGTGATAAAATCCGTAAATAATAGTTTTATTCAATGAAAAAAGAGATTGTGATAAATTGGTTGCTGCATTTGTGAATTCACTACCAAATGTCACTGTAGATATCGTAAGAGGCGTCAGTAGGAATGTAACAGGAGATGGGCAGTAACGTGCACCTGATAACAACTTAAAATAGTAAGCTGGCAGAAGTGCCACGGAACTAAGGTAAATATTCCTCCAATAAGGCAATCTGTGGAAGAAGAAAGAAGGAGAAGACTTTTGGGAGGCTGTATTGGATGCATGGATGATTTATTTCTTTTTCTGTTTATGTTTTGTTTGGAAATGATAAAATCGTACCGCGTAAACAAATTATGACTCTTTATTTATATCTATTTCACCAACCCCTTAGAAAATCAATTACAAAATGCTTTTTGGTTGAAATTTAAACTAGATTTTTTGTGAGTTGTTCGAGAATTCCTCTTTAACAAAGGTTAGCGTTGCTATTCCCAATTACAAGAGAAATCTCTAAGTTATCTATATATCGGCATACAATTAAGAGCAACATAAGGAAAACCGTTATCAGAGAAGGGGCGAGCAGGAATAATAAAAACTAATAGAAATGCACCCCATTAACAGTTGTGGGCGATTGTCGATTTGTGTTAACTACTCACGTACTGGAAACTACACATGTTAAATGTTTTACGTTGTATTCTTTGACATTACACCGACAGATTGCTACAGGTTTTTAGTTTACATATTAAATTATAAAGTAACAATTAAGAGTGTTTTTTTTTTTCAGGAGAGGGCAAATGAACATGCAGCTCACCTGATAAAAAGTGTTTGTACCGCCATGCCGTACGAACAACCGCCGTACGAACGACTGTAAATCCAGGGGAATTGCAGGTGCGTTGCCAGCCTTTTAAAAAGGAGTAAGCGCGTTTCTTGAAGGTACCTTAGTCGTACCGATCCGGAAAAATCACTGGTGGTAAACAATTCCAAAAAGAAAATTAAGTTTATTTCTTTTAATGCTTAAATGTGCTTTTATTAATTCTTGTCTGACAATGTACTTTAGCTAGCTTCATTCAAATTGGTTCAAGAGGGATAACAATGCAATCTATAATAGATAGTATAATTTTTAGTGATTTATTTTAGATATTAGGCTAAATCCTTCCTATTTTAGAAAGTTACACTTACTCTATTTAATGATTACGAGACATATAAGTTTTCGATTGACAACGTATCTGCATTTGAAATTTAATGGAAAATAAACATATATGAGCCCACAACATTCACTTATCATCAGGCGAACTATGTGCGCGATCGGTGTCCACATATTGAGGTTCGAGTTTAATATTTTCTTAAACAGAATAATTTATTTACATAACATTCAAATTAAGGTAATATTTATTGATATTTAATTAATTATTGTTGTTTTTATTATTATTTTCCCATATATAATAAATCAAGATCGCTATTAGATTATGCGTCATACATTTTACAACTCTATATGATGCATAATTCTTTTAGGTTTGTAATTTTTACTATAGCCTTTGCTGATCAGCAGCGCATTTATACTCTTCTATCAACGCTGTCACGTGTATTACTAGAGAAACTTGCCCCGAGGTTTTTAAAGTACAGTTTCTTACATAAACGTAGAGTTATAATATAAAATCATTTTTCAACGGGTCATGTGAAATGAACAAACTTATTACGACCACAATTAAGCATGATTATTTTTTTAACATTGAAATAACAAACAAACTTACAGTTCACCTGATGTTAAGTCAGTCAGTTTGTATACTGGTACTCTATACCCTTTAGACCGAAGCATCGCAGTGCTTGCACTACCGTGTCTAATGAAAAAAAAAACATCTTTGGCAGCAAAAAAGTGCGGTAAATACGAGGATCATCTAAGTAGAAAAGAAGTCCTACCACCAAGTGAAGTGTAATACAGCTGTGTTGTGGTTCTATCACGCAAGAATCAAACATTTTTATAAAAGAAATAGTTTAAAATTGAGGAACCGACTTTTTACCTTTATGTTTTTTATAGAATAAACGTGACAAGCGAGCAAACAGTGCACCTGATGGTATTTGGGTGCTGTGACCCATAGACATATAAATCTATCCTCGTTTGCGAATCTAAATGCAGATTCGTTGTGAGGACTAAGATGGAATGGCTCTTTTCCAGTAACGGGTGTTAAAATTAAAAATGTTGTACAACCGACTTCAATATAAATAAAATAAGAACATCATCAATGTATTTGAAGTCAAATAAATACGCATTATTAAAGATAAGAAAAAAAAACTACTAAAATGGGACCTCACGAAAAGCACCAGCATTCAAATAAAAAGAACCATCAAAATCGGTTCACACAAAAAAAGTTCTGGGGTAACAATCAAAAAACAAAAGATTCAAAAAACAAATGCACAGACAAATTGAGTACCTCCTCCTTTTTGAAGTCGGTTAAAAAGGGTATCCGGTTCTTTACGAAACACAGCAGCGTTAAGCTGCTATTTTACGCTGGTGTACTGTGAAAGCGTGGTACAACTACACAATTAATATAGCAAGATATGTAATCTTAAATACTTAAAAACAAACTTTGGAACGTAAACGTCTTTAGAAATATAGCCTCCCTAGCTACCAACACGGCGCGGACTGTACCTGAAGGTATAGCGACCGCAGCCACAATGCAAACAAAAGAACAATCCTGCGGCGCACAAACCTTAATCTTAGCATTCATTATGGCGAGCAAAATGGCGAACCTGAATTTATTCTAGCTAACCTCACGCCGACGCGCTTTATGAGTCGGGAGGAGCTCCACTTCTGTTTATTTTAACTGGAAAAAATATTATTTACCTGAGATTCTTTATGCACTTTTGTTTAAAGTTAGAGGTATTCAATCGACTGTACTTTAATGTTTTTGAGTGTACTTTTAATTCAAGTATTTATTCTATTTTATGGATTAACTATCCCACGATGTAGTCCTTAAAATGTTAAGTAGTCAGATAATTTTCATTCGATATAAATATACGGGAGCATAAAAAGGTCAAAGTTCAAAGCGTTTTTTTTAACTAATCGAAGCCAGCGCTTGACTGCCATCCCACCTGATGGTACATGGTGATGCAGCCAAAGATGATGCAGCGCACTGACATAACAAAAGAGTGTCCACTTTCGCCTTGAAGACACTGTAATCAGATGGAAAGGCAGGTGCTGGCAATTGATTCCACTTCTTAGCTGCACGCATGACGAACGATAGAGCAAATCGTTTGATTCGAATGCGTAGTAAGTCGACGACAAAAGTTTGGACACTAGCCAATCGTATGGTTGTTCAATGGTGGAAGGAAGAGGGAGGAATGCATCCTGTAGAAAACCGAAAGGTTGGTATTAACCAGATTCGCCTCTTAGCACGCCTTTCTGTTGAGTCCAAAGCTGCTGCGTGGCATTGTAGCTTTTACTCAGTCTTTATAATCAAATACATATAGTAGAGTCACAGTTTAGAATACATATATTGATTGCAACAATGGGTTGGTTCGAACGGAGAAAGACCACGCTCGCATACGTACTTTATTTTCAACTGACATCAAAAAAAGAGGAGGTTCTCAATTCGACTGTATTTTTATGTCTCTCTCACATATTTTTAAAGGCCATTCAATGATTCTTTTATTTGAAAGCTGGTGCCTATCATGTAGTTCCATATAAATATGGTCAAGATCCGACCAGTAGCTTCTGAGTTATCTTTAATAACGCATATTTGATTGACTTTGATTACATTGATGACATTCTCATTATATTTATATTGAAGACGGTTGTACAAATTTTTTAATTTATCTATTTGTGTATGGTGAGTGATAAGAGCCAAGTTGAAAAGAGTGACAAGATAAAGGGGCATCAATCTTGGTCGAAAGGGGGTGACGACGCATCTGCATTTCAATTCTTAAACGATGGTATGGGCGACAGCAATCAATTACTATCAATTTAACTGTGTACTCGTTCATGCACAAAAAAATAGCGTAAAATAGTAGCATAATGTCACTGTATTTTATACGGTGAATTAAAAGAACGAAAAAGTGAGGAGTGGAAAGGAGCTATCTTAGTCCAAAGGGGTGACGAGGCATTTGCATTTTAATTCTTAATCGGTGATAGATATATAGGCGACACACACCTTAAGGTTAACTGTGTAGTCGTTTCATCCTTATTGCTCTAAAAAGAACATCCAAAAAAATATAGTCAAACAGCTCCACAGATTTTAAATATTATTTAGTAAGAAAACAAACCTACACCATTCCTTGTTCCAATCTAGCTTCCACATACTCGCGATCCCTACACAATACACCTGGAACAAACGGGCAATCGCAACCGAGACCTAATGAGAGAGAATATTACCCGATCGCCCCGCGGCGTTTTTAATTTTCCACAGAATCGCCTCCCGGGAGCGCTCTTCCCGCACTCCTTAATAAGGGGGGCATTGGACGTCACTTTGCTTGACGATGTCTTGGGGTTATTTTACGTCAATATCTAAATGTAGCCAAGATAATATAATTCGTCAGTACTAAAATTTATGAATGCATGGTTGCCACCACCAGATGGCATTATACGGACTTTTTTAATTAAAAATATAAACGCTTATATACAAAAACAATTTAGCCTTCTAACGGAAACCACGTACGGCTTAATTGCTGGTGCTCTATCAAATATAACAAGTATATATAAGTATCTATAATTAGTATTTCCCTTCAGTGGGGTTTCGTGGTTTGATGATGAGGAAGAAGAAAATGTTCAGGGCTGGACTGGATTCCTCTACTGTTTGGAAAGATTCCAGATATGGATACTTAAAACGTCTAAAAATATTATCTGTAGAACATTAAAAAGTAATGAAGCTTTTTTAAATTTATTTAAATTGCATTCGCAGATATTTTATTCATTATTTCATTAATACAAAACAAATTAATGTAACAAAAAGTAAAACAAAACTTATAGTGCTGTACATGTTAACTATATATTTATTTACATAATTTCATAATATACAACTTTTATTATTACTGTTAAAAAAAACCTAAAATGAAGATCTTAAATTATCATAGAGCCCTAATCCCCGCAATGTAGTGCCAAGAACGCTGGCCGCGTATCCTCTCTGAATGGCTATACTTAGTCTCGGAGCGAGACAAGAACCAGTTCTCTTGTCACCAGTGGTACAAATAGCCGTGCATACAGTTCCTGTAGTTCCTGTACACCGCACGCGGACCTTACGGACCGTTTGTTTATACAACAAAAGTGGCACAAATATGTAGTCATCTCTTTTTTTACGTAATAGAACCACACTGCAAATATAATATGGTTGTATCATATATACCCAAGCAGGCAGACTTACTAAATTAAAAAAAAAGGTTATTCAGGTCTTAATAGCATACAAATGATCCCTCAGTGTAATATAAATAGACAGATAGATAGAAAATTCTTTATTGCACTCAAACAAGAAGGTTTGGTACAAAGGTGAACTTAATGCAGAAAAGGCATTCTCTGGCAGCTAACCTTGGTAGTGCAGTAAGGCAGTTATTTTATAATCTCATACAAACACATCAATTTTATTTACATTTATGCATTATAGATAGTGTTTTTATGCCATATTCTCAGAGTACAAATCTCATTTATTATCCATAATCTTACGTAAGTATAAACCATCTAATTTCGATATCATAACACCATGCCGGAGTTATGGTTTTTTTATGGCGCTGTAAAAACTACTTGTATCATATTTATGATTATAACTAATAATTATGATGACATTTCTCCGCTTCTGGCGTTATCCGATATAATCGTTAATGGTTTACGACGTTTCCGCTGATGGGAAAATCTAATTATTGCAAAATATCTCGTCTGCCTTCTGTAATAAAATTTATAATTGCTTACCGATATTGTTTCGTGGTGATTGTATTTTTAAGTGTTACGATTAGTTTGCTAATTTGTTAAATGTTTTTAATTTTACTATTGTTGTACAATAGTCTGACTTAAACGGTGATAGAGCCACGCTGCAGCTGTATTATAGTTGTAGCACAAATGGGTCGGCTCAACCGAAGAAGGACCACGCTCTCACAGAATACCAGCATAAAATAGCAGTTTAATACTGCTGTGTTTCGTATGGTGAGTGTGGAGATCCGGAGACCATTTTTACTGGAAACGAGGCGTTTTATCTTAGTCCTCTGGAGTGACAAAGCATCTACGTTTAGATTCTTAATCGAGGATGAATGTAGACGTCTATGGGTCACAGCATCCACTTACCATCAGGTGGACTGTGTGCTCGTTTATCACCCTTATTCTATAAAAAAAAAACATAAAAAGAGAACCGTGTAGTGCCAGTGTAAGAATATCCACAACCCAATATCGTCTCGTGGTTGTCCTAAGCGGTGACGGAGGAAAACGGAGATGGACCGCAGCATACCGTGTAGTGGCGTACTGAAAAACTATTTGTCCTACAGATAACTTGTTTGGGTCATGTTGCGTTTTACATGCAATCAGTGCATGTAAAACGCTTCCAGGATGCAGCTGAAATTTCTAATACGGGGTAAGATAAAAAACAATTAATTCCAGCCGCCAAATATCACAATCGCATATCGCGACAAAATTTGCGATACTATATACTACCGAATTATTGGCGGTGATGAACAGTGTGATTGCATATGTGACGATTTAGCTAAAGTTTTCGTCCTCACACGACTTCTTTTTAAAATCGGCTTAGGGAACCTTTAAGAAAAGAGCCTACTCTTTTTGAAAAGGCCGGTAACGCATTTACAATTCCCCTGGTGTTGTAGTTGTTCATGGGTGGCGGTAGTCATTCACCATCAAGTGAGCCGCACGCTCGTTTACACCTTTTTGTCATATAAAGTAAAATATAGGTATGTGATATGCATTTGGATAATCTGTCCTGAGCTAAGGGGAAGCTTGGACGTTTGATTTTGGTTTGCATATAGAATTAAATAAATAACACGAAATTTAATGTTTTGATTGAAGACATGCCAACTATATTTCATCACCATTATCATTTACACACTTATTCACAAGTTCACCGCTGAATTTATGCCTCCCCAAGGAATGCCTCAAAAAGTGGTTGTGTGTTACCTGCATTCATCGACTTTCTGCATGTCTCACTCAATTCGTCACTCAATAGCAGGAAAACCTTGCTTGTACCTCTTAAATTAGGATCGTAATTGCATTAAAATTAATCGAGTAGTTGATGTGATGGGACTTTGAGACTAAGGTACGTGAGGACAATATGTTTACCTTAAGCTTGGCCGCCCTATGGAACCAAAACTAGGAGAAGGAAAGAGACAAAAACACAACGTCGTATACTATAACTAATATTTTATGAAAAAATCGCTAACAAGCTTTGGCAATAATTAGGAACACTTCGAAAAATCTAATTAAGAAACTAACTACACTACATCATATTAAATTCGACTAAAATATTTACTATGATGTCAACTTATTTAATTGACCGATGAAGAGCTATCGTATCACAAAGCCATCTATGCAAACTAAGATATAGTTTTTGAGTTACAAGGAAGTGACCATATTCACCGGATGACCATATTACTCTGACCTCCTATATCATGTGTCCAAACATATTACATTAAGTTTCGTTTCGAACTTAAAAATGTATTTTCTTTTACACAAACAGTGACGGTGGTTGGCGTGATACAATCTATAGACGTCACCACTCGAATTCGGCTCTTTCAAAATCTACACAGGCCGAAATTGCACGGCAAGGTATCTAACCAAACATCGTGCTGATTCGGATGTATTTTCGTTGCTGCAACTTAATTTATTATCGTATATTGTTATTATGTTTTATTTGTTCTTGTGATTGCAACCGCGATCGTCGATCATGATGTCTCAAGTTTGAATCTCGGGTCGAGCTAAAATTTATCATTGGGTTTTTCCGTCAAGTTGTGTCAAGAAATTCTCGGTGTGTTTTACCTGGCTGTATAAAAAGCACGTAAAGCCATTGGTCCTGCGGCTGATCTCTCTCCGGTCGTATCAGATGACTGTCCCAACGGACTGTGTGAGTGAGGGAATAGAGAGTGCACCTGTGCTTGCGCATACACTTGGGCACTATAATCCCGTCCTGCGCCGATGGCTAG
>DWHP01003564.1:0-13289 GCA_018247895.1 Parnassius honrathi
CTATAATAGCAGAGTTAAGAGCAACTAGACTTTATAGATAAAATTGGTCGAATCGGTTCTAAAACCGAATTAGCACATCCCCGACTCCACATAGTCTTGTCTGCCCTACCCCTAGAGTGTTTTTGTAAAGCCCTCCCACTCGGCGACCATATAATCATGCGGCAGATTACTAAAAAAAATCATAAAAAGGAGGGGGTTTCCGGCACTTAACCCTATTAGAGCGAGGTTCCTACCCCTCCCCCCTCTACCCGGCCACTCGGCGACTAAATTCGTGCGTCAGATTACTAAAGAAATACCCAAACAAGCTCCGCTCGCATAATTATTTCCCTCTGTGCAGGTATTGGGCTTAAAAATCTTTTACGTTAATAAAAACTGTTTACAGAATTGATTTCGTCATTACAAGAATCGCTTACGTCGTTGCTCTTTAAAAATGCCGATTTGTGTGGTTAACGGGTGCAAAAAGAATTCTAATACTACAAATTTACAAAAAGATGGAGTTACATTCCATATGTAAGTATTTTGTTGTGATATATGCTTTCTTTCTACTATAATCATTTAAAATAATATCATAAATAATAATCGAAGACTTTACCGATAAGTTATTCGAGTACATAATATTTCCTAAAAATCTTAGTGATAATCGAAATTTGACAAACACACTATTATACATTATATGTATTTTTAAATCAACCCTTAGATGTTACTAGGTTTAAAATTGAACACGCAAGTACAACGGCACTCCTTACGAGATTAGTTCATATAAGCAACATATAAACGTAAAAGTGGACTTCGGTGGTCGCGCCTTAAAAAAATAACGTAATTGGTCACGTGGTTTACGTATGTAGTCCAATTTAAAATAAAATTAAGCTTTAAAATATCAACTAAAATGTATTTTTATTTTATTATAAATGTGAAACAGGGTAACATTTAGTCAACGGTTAATCATATTTAATAAATAAAAACCATTTATAAGTCGTTTTTTATTCAAATTATAATATTTAAAAAATATTTTACATAATAGATATATGAAAATATCACATTAATTTCAACGTTAGATCACAAATCAGTTGACATATTTTTTTTCTGATCATTTGGTTCAAGAAATATCCAAATTTGAGATTATTTTATAACACCAAACTCTGTAAATAAGTGACTGAATCTCCTTATAATATAAAAGAGGTTGTCCTCGGTGACGCACTAATCTATCAATGCACAGTCCAACACGCAAGACGTAGAAATCTGAAATTGGGACAGTAGCTGCCTTTTGTAACGTAAGTAGTTATCCGCTAAGAAAGGATTTTGTAAAATCTGACCCCTAAGGGTGTGAAATTATAGGTTGTTAGAGTTTGTACGAAGCTTTTCATTTTACGGGACGATCGACTTGAAACTCCATAAACAAAATAATTTAATTAGGATTTAGCGATTTTTCTAAATAAATCATTAAAAAAATCTCTTCCCAAATCTATCCTTAGGATCATAAAACAAGGAAGCAAAATTTGTAAGAATAATATTGTATTAAGAGGCACAGCCCAAGTAGCTAGACATATAAATCTCAAATTTGGACAGTACTTAGTTGCCTTTTATATAACGTACGCAACGCTAAGAAAGAATATGCGAAAATTTGACAAATAGCATTTTAAAGTATTTTCTTTACGGGGCGACTGACTCGAGACATACTGAAAGTGCTCTGTAAATAAAATAAATAAGAACGTATTGTGAGACTTTTCTAAAAAGGGTTGTTTTGATATGATGTACATATTTGTAAGGAGAAAAATTAATTAATTTAAATTTAAAAAACTTCTCCTGAATTAAACTAATAGAAGTAACTTTTTCACGTTATATGAAAAATATTGATATGACACAGCTCAAGCCGCTGCACGTACGATCATCGACTTGGTTGGTGCATAAGGTGTACGTAAATTATACAATTCAGTTAAAAATAATAATAATAAAAAGAAAAGATTATGACGCAAAGTACGATGGGAATCATAAGAATTCCAAAAAAAAGCTTTGAATAGATGTCTGAAAGAAAAAAGAATTGAACCAACTCAAACTCTTAACTTAAAATCTGCGATCATTATCATCCCGAGGCATGAGAAAGTTTCCATGCGATTGCGTAATAAGAGTGGGTTATTACTGTCTAGACGCTATAACGTCGACGCGAGTAACAATTTTTATATACGGGTACATATGGTAGTAGAGCCAGGCTGCAGCTATGTAACGGTTGTAGCACGAATCGAGAATAAATGTAGATGTCTATGGGCCACATCATCCACTTATCATCAGATGGACTGTGTGCTCGTTTGTCACCCACATTCTATAAAAAATTTAAGTATCTGCCCGTAATGTCGAAATACCGTCATTTGTTGAGCTCAGCGGGCTATTTGCATGCTACATGTCTTAATATGTTTAAAAAAAATTGAAATTTTTTGTCTGTGGCAAATCTTTACAATGGCTAAACCGATTCTTATAAAACTTGCAAAACATATAAAGAGCAGTGCCAAGCCATCTAGGCAATATTTTATAATTTTTTTGGTTTTTGAAAATATAATTAATGGTTTTTCATGATTATCTCAAATGTAAATAACCCGGGGCAGGCTACTAGCAAGTAATAATCCCTGAAACTCGTGATCGATAAACAATTTTACTACTACTTACCCGTCAACATCTTTGTGCGAAAAAACTGCATCAGTGATGAGGTGAGAGTCGATTTGATGCTCAGAGTCCAGCGGCATCTGGACAATGATTCCATGCACTTGGGGCGACTCGTTCAAGTATGTTAACTTTGTCAGCAACTAAAACAATAATTTATATAACTTTTCTAAAGATTTATTTCATTTAATTTTTATTTGACAATGAAACTATTATTACAGGGTAACCTAAGTCGATAGTTCAGTAAGTCTACTTAATTTGAACATAAAATAAACCCATACTACAAGGAAAACTGAAACGTGAGATGAGCAATAGCGTCTTCCTGAAAACAACTTAACAATAATAAAAAAATAATTTTCAACGAGCCTGTTAAGCGAGAACTTAGTAAGAGGATTATGAATTCCATTTGACTTATTAGGGGGTGTGAGTGCTATTTTATTTTGTAACGGGTATGAGAGCTTGTTCGTTGACGTCGGCAACGAAAGACCTAGCACGAGCACTTGTAGCACTTAAGATTGTATCGACTGAACAATTGATAGCTTCTGTTTTGAAAGTACTGTGTCAGTAAAATCAGCCAGTATTATTTAAAAATTAATACGAAATACAAAACATGTGAGATAGGTTGATGGTATTATCATTATACTAAAATATAGAGATAAACAGATAGTGTAAGTATCACTAAGGTACTTTTATAATCGTAATAAATTACTAATGTACTCAAACTAATTTTAACATTATAAACTTAATAAATATACAAGTTATTTAATAATTGTTGCATCACATCTGATAGTGAAGAGTCAAAGAGCAAGGATAACAAACTGTCGCACTTAAATTATGAAGCATATTTTAATTATTATTCTTACGTCGTAGATGCAGAGCTATATTATGGTTGTAGTAGAACCACGCTCTCACAGAATACTAGCGTAAAATAGCAACTTACAGCAGGTTTGCATTTTTACTGGAAACGAGGCACTCCATCGTAGTCCCCAGATTCTTAATCGAAGATAAATGTAGATGTCTATGGGCCACAGCATCCACTTACCATCAGGTGGACTGTGTGCTCGTTTGTTATTTTATAAAAAAAATGACATCTTAGATACTAATTTTTAGAACACCTTAACTCCATAAGCTCTAAAATGAAAATTCACAAAGCAGTTAGAGGTAAATGATTCTTCAGTTTTCCTAGACGTTTTAAACATTAGAACTTGAAACAACACTGACGGCTCCGTAGCGCAGTAGCTTAGCAATGAATGGCTGCGCTGGGGGCTGCGGGTTCGAATCCCGCGCGGAACAAGTATTTGTATGGCCTACAAGTAATTGTTCCGGGTCTGGATGTTTGTCCTTGTGAAATTTGTGTTTGTAAACTGCCCCATGATACGGGAGAAAATCCTAGTGTGGAGGTAACGTTTAAAAAAAAGATAACACCATAAGCCATACTGTATATAGAAATAAGAGCCATACTAACCGATATTTACATAAACGTGACTCTCTCCAGATCCATCTAGTTAGCTACCGTGGGAAAATCTTTGTTTCAAAGGGCTCATAAAGCGATAAAACCATAAGATTAGTTCAATTATTATTTTAATTATGATCCGAAATATAAATAATAATTCTCTTCACGGATTCCCTCACTGAGGGATTTTACCACAGTTGCCATGCTTGGTAGGCGGGTTGTCAACCGCAGTTTTTTATTATTTGTGTGGTTAGCAGGAAGATGTTGATTCCCGTGTAGTGGCGGTTAAGAATATCCACTACCCCATATCTTCCCGTGGGTGTTATAAAAGGCGACAGAGGGAAACAGGCACAAGATGGCAGCAGCATTTTCCTGATAATAGCAACTTCACAACAAAAAAAAACTGCGCTTGCAGCTATGGCAGTATACCCCCCATGAGCAACGACACAAATAGACGGCTCCTAGTCCCCGGCGGCCCTGTTATTCCTGACTACGGTGGCGACTATGGCTGGGCAGGGGGTGCTGAGAATCTCCGGTGGAAGTTCGGCTGCCACCTAAAACGACTTGACCTGGCGACTTACAACGCACGCACCCTGAGGACTGAGGAGAAGATCCTGGAACTGGAAGAAAAGGTAGACGAGTTGCGCTGGAATATTATAGGATTATCCGAGGTTCGAAGAGAAGGGGAGGACACGGTGATTCTCGAATCCAGCAACTTGTTCTATCACCGGGAGGGCGAACATTTGTCCCAAGGAGTTGTTGGATTTATTGTCCACAAGTCTCTCGTTAACAACATTGTAAAGAGTTACTTTATACTCCTGACCTTATAATCAGAATCACCAAACGGTATTTGCTGAATGTCATACAAGTTTCTGCACCAACGTCAGCATATCGTGATGAGGAGGTGGAGGAAATGTATGAGGATATTTCTAGAGCCATGCATTCCTCCAAAACCTACAATACGGTGTTAATAAGAGACTTCAACGTAAAGTTAGGCACAAGGAAGAACGGTGAGCTGAAGGTACGGAAATTTGGTATTTAGCAACGGAACCCAGAAGGCCAACAGCTGGCTGACTCGATGGAGAAAGAGGGACTCTTTATGATGAATTCTTTCTTCCAGAAGCGGTCCCACGGAAAGTGAACTTGGTCGAGCTCCGACGGTTCGACAAAAAATGAGATTGACTTCATTATGACGACTAGACGACAACCGTTCAGTGATGTCTCAGTGATCGCAAGGGTGAAAACTGAATGGTTAGAGGAACACTGAATCTAAACGTTAAGTTAAGAGACCTCTCTAGGTCTCGTCTAATGAAGTCAACGCTCCGTCCCCCTCGTGCTCCAATCTAAAGTCCCGAAACATTTCAGCTCGAGTTACAAAACTGTTTTAAGTGCCTAGAAGACTGCAGTGCAGTGGACGATATGAATGACAAGCTCGTGGAAACTGTCCATGCGGTCGGAGGTAAGTTCTGTAGGACCCGCCACGAAAGAACACAAAACCTCTCCCATCACACTCTGAATCACATGGCTGTTAAACGGGAAATGAAGCTGCAATCTTCAACAGATTTGACAGCGTACGAGCAACTGCAAAGACGGTTCTGCAAATACATGCGGCGAGACTTGCGCAACTTCAATACAGTTCATATTGACAAAGGGATCGAGCGGACCCAGGGCTCCAAAGTCTTTGCCAGAAATCTGTCTGCCAGAAAGAAACAACTGTTAAAGCTGAAGACCGAGTGTGGCAGCATGGTTTTCGGAACAGCTGAGATTTTGAGTGAGATTGAAAGGTTCTATGGGCACAAATCATTGTTGGAACCACACGCAAGCGTGAGTAACGATCCAAGAGCAAGTCCTATCTGACACAATTCCGATGATATCGCAGACGTAAATCTGTGCGAGATTAGTATGGCTCTCCAGCACCTTAAAAATGGCAAGGACTCACGAAGATGGAAATACAGTGGAGCTTCTGAAAGCCGGTGGAACACCGGTACTTAAAGTCCTTCAGAAGCTCTTCAATTCCGTCCTCTATGCCACCATACTACTTCATACTACTTCGGAGGCGTGGAGCAGAAGTGCGGTGGTCTTGTTCTTCAAGAAAGGCGACAACGCTCTCTTGAAGAACTACAGACCGATTTCTTTTCTGATCCGCACCTACGTGCTATTTCCGAGAGTCATTGCGAATCGTTATGCACACAGACTCAACGATTTCCGGCCTCCTGAACAAGCCAGTTCTCGAAAAGGCTTTAGCACTATAGACCACAAATAATAATAGTGTAATAAGTAATAATAAGACAATACAAATGAATTAGCGCTCGATTACTTCCAAAACTGATGTCGCCACCTACAGCCGTATTATAAACGTATGCAATGCACAATGATATCTAATGTTTCACATTACATTGCTTGGCGAGTTCGTCAACGTCGAGTGCGACACGTATTACGGTAGAACGAAAGCAGCAATGGTAATTGTCAATACAAAAAGTAATAAATAAAAGTTTACAAAGGTAAATATCATAGGAAAGTATTCATCGAGATGTAAATTAGTTAAAACAAAGATAATTAGTAAATAATCAATTTACCTATGAAATTGTATGCCTTTACTAGTTGAATTACACGTCCTTGATGAGTTTTTACTACCTTTTTTACTATTATGCTGCAGTTCACCCTTATAATAACATAAATTCACGTACGACGTTCCCCGCGCAAATAATTTTCTCAAAATAGTGAATTATGTTCGTGAACACACAATAGCGGCGACAAGGTCACGCATCTATGCGACTTCTATTGTCTTATTATTACGATTTCGGTGTACACACCCTACGGCAAATTGTAAAGAATACCGAAGAGTACATACAATCCACCACTATATCTTGCGTATCAGGACTATGAAAAATCCTTTGGATCCGTCGATATTTGGGCGGTGCTTAGGTCTTTCAACGGTGCCAAGTCGACTGTCAGTATATCGAAGCATTGCTATGCTATGATGCCTATCCGAGTACAGAACCAGAGTACGAAGCCTATTCAACTGCAGAGATGTGTAAGACAGGGTTACGATGTATCCCCGAAATTCTTTACCAAGCGTACGTTTCCAAGCTACTGGACTGTAAAGGATACGGTTTTAGCATCAACAGCGAGTACCCACATCACTCACATTAGATTTGCCGACGATATAGTACTTACAGCAGAATTGCTTGATGACCTAAGCACGCTCAATGATCTCAATAGGGTCTCCTAACGAACCGGTCTTAAGATGAACATGGACAAAACGAAGATCAAAGGTCCAATATTCAAAGATCTCCCTAATAGTCAAGTTTAAATATTTAACTAAACAAAAACGGTATAAAGAGGCTTTTTATAATATTATGAACAAATACATGGTTGATAATAATCCCTGGGAATGAGGTGATCACATCCAAACTGTTTCTAGAATAAATTTTGTAAATAATTTGTAACCATATCGTAAATATTATTTAAAAGAAAGACCCAGGTTTCTTGCTGGTTCTATTTTTTATAGAAGAGGGGGCAAACGAGAATGCGACTCACCTGATGTTAAGTGACTACCGCCGCCCATGATAAACTGCAACACCAGGGGAATGGCAGGTGCGTTGCCGGCCCTTTAGAAAGGAGTAAACTCTTTTCTTTGCATCAGTTCTTCCTAGGACAATGGTTTTTTTTTCGAACCAATGGTAAAGTACAACAAGACTTTCAATAATTTTTACGTGATAGAACCTTGCAGCAGTTATATTAGTAGTATAGTTGTAGCTTGTAGCACGAATGGGTCGGCTCGACCGGGGAAGAACCACGCTCTCACAGAATACCAGCGTCAAATAG
The DNA here is from genome assembly GCA_018247895.1 of Parnassius honrathi. Lineage (NCBI taxonomy): Eukaryota > Metazoa > Arthropoda > Insecta > Lepidoptera > Papilionidae > Parnassius > Parnassius honrathi. Next base: position 7,934 of record DWHP01003564.1, read on the forward strand.
TAGCTTAATGCTCCTGTGTTTCATATGGTGAATGTAGAGAACCGGAGACCCTTTTTACTGGTAACGAGGCACTCTATCTTAGTCCTCACGGGTGACAACGCATCTGCATTTTGAATCGTTATCGAGGATAGATGTAAATGTCTATGGGCCGCAGTAACCACTTACCATCAGGTGGACTGTGTGCTGGCTTGTCACCCTATGCTATAAAAAAGGTGGGTTAGTTACGAGCTAAAAAGAGTGCATTTAGAAAATCTGACGTAACGTAAGGGAGTGGGAGGGTTACAAAGTTGAAAAAAAAACGTTGTCTTGACATTTTCGTGCGTGGTTGTTTTTCAATTTTGAAGGACATAACGCAAAAATAACAAAAAAAAACATAATCTGCCGATTTCCACAAGCCGAAATACCAAAAATCGTCTATGAAGATGAGAGCGATCACCTGGAGTATAGCATGTATACCTGCTCCTCTCTCTCCCTTTCACTTTTTCCTTATCTTTGACTCTATCGTATCGTTCCCATCCATTCACAGTCACATTTGACCGCACAGAATTCCCGAACGTTGGAGAACCGTGAACGGGAATCAGGCGCTGGGCGTTCACCGATTAGCTCAACAAAATGCAAAATCAGCAATGAATAGAACTCGCAGGCAGCACAACTCATTGAATTCTGCTTTTGCTTACGACTTTAACTTTGACTATTTTGTGCTAAATGATGTTAATATCGGTAGAATGGATAAATTCTGCCACCAATGCCAAGCAAAGGAATGGAAGGCTGTAGCTCTATATTTCTGAAAACGAACCTAAGTTAGTGGATGACCAGCTGACTGCTTATAATTGTGTTTGATCGGTGTTCGTTTAAATGAAAGGAAGATAGTTTTTTAAGATGCCCTTGGGGGAACCGGCAGAATTTTTGTTACCAATTTAGTACTAGTTAATGTTAGGTCTCAAGAAAAACTAGCATTGGCCGTAGCGTCGTCGGGCATCGCTACCAGGGGGCGACGCACCGTTCATTCAACTTTTAAACCGCCTTGGACTATTTCTTTGCAGAAAGATAGCATTTGCTCGATCCGTAAAAATGGCCGTCTGGGAAAAGTTTTGCAAGATGTCAGTTTAATAATATGGGATGAATGCACTATGATTCATAGAGCTTATGTAGAGTCTTTAGATAGGGCTTAGAGATATTAGAAGCTCTAACAAAATCGTGGGTGGTCCCTGTCATGTTTGCTGGTGATTTTCGCCAAACATTACCGGTAATAGTAAGGGGAACCAGAGCTGACATTGTGAAGTCTTGCTTAAAAACTTCTCCATTATGGAAGTTCGTTCATACCCTAAAACTATCTACACAAATTTTTCTTCAAAGTTACTTTTAATAGGAGATGAAAGTACCGCATTTCGATAACAAAATTAAAAATGTTCATGATTTAGGTGAGAAAGTTACCAACATTGAAGACCTAATCTCCAAAGTCTACCCAGATGTAGTCCACGTAGAAAGAAAAGGCTCAGTGTATGTGTCAAAGGGGGCAATATTGGCAGCTATAAATAGTAGCGTTTGCGACATCAATAACATATTACTCGGTAAACTTCCAGGAGATAACGTTACCTACATGTCCATTAATAACGTAATGCATCGAGAAGATGCGATACATTACCCACAAGAATTTTTAAATTCTCTATATCTGAGTGGCCTTTCGCCACATTCACTCAAATTAAAAACTGGCACTTCAACTGTGTTGCTAAGAAACCTTAAACCACCAAATTTATGCAACGGAACCAGATTCCAAGTAAGATTTCTTGGCAATAACGTGATCGGTGCCATAGTTATGACAGACAGCAGTAGGGCAAACAGTCCTGATATCTCGCATCCCTATGATACCGACGGATTTGTCTTTTAACTTTAAAAGAATTCAATTTCCGGTAAAGGTAAACAAACATTTAAGCATTTTTCGCTCGTGCAACTATATGTTGCCCTATCGAGATCTGTTTCTGGTGAAAATCAATATTTACTTCTGCCGGAAGAAAACAAAACTAAAAATATAGTGTACGCAGAAGTACTTTAAAATAACATTAGTTTCGAGTTTTTTCGAGAAAAACCTACAATCTACATAATATAAGATTATAAGACCCAGTACTTTTACACCTAAAATAGCTCCTAAACGTACGTGTTATTTAAAAATGTTTTTACCTTCTACGTAAACGAAGTCGCGGGTTAAAGTCAACATTAGTCCAAAGTAACTATTCTACCCGGACGAAGTCGCGGGCACAAGCTAGTTTAAAAATAAAACACTTATTATCAACTGCAACTAACATTAATATTACTTTCAGAGGGCGTCCAATATTTACTGTCGAAAATGGGGAACACAATGCTTCGCTATCAAGGATATACGTACCATCTGAAAGGTAGAACTAACATGACGAGGATTTGGAGGTGTTCCCGCCACTGCTCCTATCATTGCCGCGCGACATTGACAACATATTACGACAGTGTTGTCAAAACAAGAAATGAACACAACCACGAACCGGCGAGTATTCATTACAATTAGAGTCATGAACTCTTCAAATGGCTCCGTAATGGGTCATTACTTTCGGAGAATAGAGAAGGGTTGCCTAATTCAGCTGTTACTAATTTTGCGCACTTGCGCACATCAAGTAGAATACAAACATCAACGGAAAAGAGTGATCGCATAGCTAAAATATATTGATCAGAGATTCTATTTAGTAAATTTGTACATACACCTTTAGAAACAAAGGAACACACTATGAGGCCTTTTATGTAGGAGTTGGTTGGGATGATAACTTTTCAAAGAAGTACCAGAGGAACCGACCAAAAACATAAATAAAACTATTTTTATTACTATAGGCACATGTATATAAATTATTAGTATTTTTTTTATGTATTAAATGTTTTGCCGGAGCTAACTTTTGTTTTATTACTTTATTTTTTATTATATTTTATTTATTTAGGGATAACAGCAGCCTTCATTCCGTAAAAAAAAATCTTATATAATATGTTTTACATAGGGCCAATAACAGTCATACTTTCCGCAATTTAGCACAAATCAGAAGCATGAAAAGTTGAAAAGAAAAAAAATAACAAAACCTTTGATCAAAAACAATACAATTAAAAAAAATAATTAAAAACGTTTGTCATGGCTGACCCAGGAAATTATTTATGCTTCAATGGGATAATATTAACATATGTAAGCACACACATATACACATATACATATAACCATACTGTAATTAAACACTTATACATATAGGCAAGTATATACGTATACTAACATTTAAATAAATATACATACATACAGTATACTCATGTACTCATTCACATACCTACATTTTATTAAATTCTTTTTTTTGTGTCAATCAAACTTGAGATGTTACTACGGATTTACAAAACTACAGGGGCTACCAACATAAACAATAAGGGATGTTTACTCCTGTCAAAGCCTGTACTACCTTCCGCTTAAATAATTTTTTTGAATAGATAAATGGGTCAATATGAGAAAATTTACTATTAAAAATTCTAAGTATTCTGGTGAGGATATAATTCTTGCCGTAATTAGTATGATGTAAGGGAACACCGAATAAAGGTGTATGTCTAGTCCTACGTTGGGGCACTTTAAAGGATATTTGTGAAAGCAGAGCACGGCAATCAAGTTGAGCGCGTAAAATATCGAACAAAACCCATGTCTAAGATTTCACGGCGTTCCACTAACGTAAGAAGATTAAATTTACGACAGTTATCACTGTATTCCATAAATGTGTGTGCAGTGCCGTCGCACCTGAAATTTAGAGATTTTAAAAACTTTTTATGAATACGCTCCAAGCGTGCCTTACAAACGTCATATGAAAGCGACCATATAGGACTAGCGTACTCCAATATGCTTCTCACGTATGCAAAATATAACATTTTCATTGCTAAAGTACCTTTAAACGGTACATTATTTTCTATGCACTTAAAAGTATTAAATACGTGTAATTTAGCTTACTTTATTATCTACTACTTCCCGCGGCTCCTCCACGTGGTGTCATACTACCATGTTAATTTTTCAGTGAGACTTGTTTTACCATCTTCAGAAACTTTTGCATTAATATAGATAGAGGATGTACTAATTATTTTACATAACTGCCTCGTTGGTCTAGTAGTTGTAAGCACGACCGCTGATCATGTTGTCACTATTTCGAATGCCGGGTTGGACCAAAATTAATTTTTGGGTTTTTATATAGAAGTAGCTTGAAGCCACGAAGTGGCGTTGTTTCACCCCCGTGTCTCGGAGAGCACGTAAAACCGTTGGTTCTGCACCTGATGTCTTTCCAGTCCCGTAGTTACCGTCTCAGTAAACTATGAGACTACGAAAGGGTATGTGTACCTGTGTCTGCACACACCCTCGTGCACTACAGTCCCGTCGTCTCCGTTGAGACTTGGCGCTGTGATCAAAATTCGGTCTGAAGTACATTACGATTATTTACCTACATTATCGCGTATCATCCTTATTCTTTTAAACAACACGAACAAAGTTGATTTATTATTAACAATTATTACTGTAATTAAATAATACACTACAGAATATTAATGTAACCAAAATGAACCACATTCAATTATTATTTAAGTAAGAAAGAAATGGTTATCATTCATATAATTTGTGCGTATTATAATAAATTTGTGCATTTTGTGTTTAGAAATGACATTAACATCATCGCAAATTTGTCAACACCATATGTGAGTACGTGCCGCTTTTGTTAGTCTCTCAAATTTATATGACGTGTACCAGCGTATCCAGAACCAAAATTTCAAATGCAGTGTTCAGTGAGAATAATTACCGTGTTTATATGGAAACACAAAACCAAACAACAAAACCTTTCGAGTACCATATCATGAAAAGAGAAAAAAAAAAATCTTTAAAAATAAAGCTTTCAGCCTCTTTTGTATCACGCCGAATCGCTTAGTAGCATTCCGAGTCCTTACTTGAGGGTTTCGCTGGAGGTACTCAAGAATATATTCGTCTATAACTATCTCTCGGTAAATTGAGAATGAAAATGAAGATATGGCTATCATCTATCTAAGGGCGCAATTACACTTGGTCGTTAGCCCGCTTTCGGATGCACGAAAGACGTTACGCGAATTCGGGCACACGAAACATTATTTACAAAGATGTTTTATACGTACAGATACCGTGTACGCGCGCCTAAAAAGCTTACATTTAAAAGGCGCCAATATTGGCGTATTCGCTCGATCGTTCTACTATTACGCCAACGACGTTCACCGCGAACATACGTCACGTTTTTAATTTCGCAAAATGACTGTTTCCGCTGTGAAATTATGCAAAAAATACTCTTGGAAAAAAGATAAAGATAAG
>DWHP01003565.1:0-13284 GCA_018247895.1 Parnassius honrathi
GTTGTAGTGTAGTAGTTGGTGACACGTTGAGAGTGATTTCCAAAATAATAAAATAATTATTATAAAAGAATTAGGTAAAAGCCTGCGCATAAAAAAATAATAAAATGTTCTTTAAAATTTACACTCTACCCTGTAGCTGTAGTGGCGCCACCCTCATTTAGCGCTTTTCTACGGACGCTTTTTTTTATACGGAGTTTGTTCGGATACGGAGTTATTGAAACTTCCCATTGATGGCAGTATAACCAATTCGTATTTATATTTAGACTAGATGTGAAAATTTTAGCTCTTGTCCTATTTACGGGCAAATAACGGTGAAAGGAAAGGTGGAGGTAGGTTTAATTATAACATTTATTTGCGTTTTTTATAGCGATATGTAATTTATCTCAGAAAAGTGGCCGAAGCTGAGCGAAAAGTTCGTGCTGCCTTACGTCACCCGCGTTTTCGTGTGCGTAACCTGACATTGCGCGGCTTCCGACCACCGCTCTCAACGTTTCCCGCCAGAAACAAAGCCTGACATCATATTGATGAAGAATCGCTCCTGCCCGCGACATTTGTGATGCCATTAAATGACAATATTGAATATTCAGTTACAAGATTTATTGCACAAAAATTATTTAACACATAATGCACAGCGTGGCACTGACCCGAGCTGTGAGAAAGGAGTGACTGTGTTTTCTAATCTATATTACGTTCTTTATTTGTGCCGACAAAACAGCGACGCAAATGTGAAATGGGACTAACTCCTTAGTAGTAATTTCTAACTCTGTCATGGCCCTAAACTACACATTTGAATATCAATAATTGTTATATACTTTAATAAATTTATTTTAAAATGTGATCGATATAACCTTATGAAATCCACAATTATAAACAAGAACGACATTAAACAGTAATATTATGTAAAATATGTACTAACATAATATGTATGAGCAAATTTACGATTTTGTGTAGTCATGATTTACTCTGCATGTATTTTATATTTAATAATGCTACGTATATTTTTCAACTTGATAAGACAATATGGTGCTCAATATTGGCCTCGCTTTATTCAGTCTGGTTTATGACGTAATTTGAAGGTGAATTAAATGTTAAATTTCATGAATTTTCAAGAACCCCTCAATAGCAAAATAAAGTTTAGAAATAATGAATCTCGATTCGTTTTCAAAATTAGCATGGCTTGTTTGCATATATAATTGTGAATTTTTTAATTACGAAATTAAAATTTGTATTACATTAATTCATTAATGCCTTTATTAAATAAGATAAGGTAAAAAATGTGCAGAGTTATAATTCCGTTACCTCATTAGCGAAAACAAAACTATCACGTTTCATAGACTTCATGATTTTTTTGTGCTTTTGTCCTTATGGACATATAAAATGGTATATTTAAAAGGATAAAAATGAAACAAGCTTGTATATACATCAATATATTTTATTTTACATAGGTTGTCTTTAACTCAACGCAACTATTCCGGAGTTCCTCAAAATATAAAAAAGACAAAACAAAAAAAATATGACATATGAGATCTTTTACTTACTAAGATAAGAAAAATTTACATGTTTTAATTATTGTGAAACTAATAATTTTTCTTACAATTCATAAAAAAGTTAATATATAACGCGGATTAGGGCTTTATTGGTGTTCAACGAAGATAATAAAAAGGGTCAAGGGCACCTAGTTTTATTTTTTTCTTCAAGTAATTTGCAACTTATGAGTTTTACATACAGACATAAAACATATGTACTAGAATAATCACATCAACAGGAGCATGCAGCTTAGTCCACGATAAACACAACATTATACCAATAAATTGAAGTATGCTATCCTCTCAGCCTTCTATCCTCTTCGACTTCGCCTTCCCGTTTTAAAAATACGCATTCGACCAATAGAGCCCTTCCCGCCGCACTAAACTGTTTCCAATTGACACTAGTACCCACCGAGCCTATCGTAACATCGCACATTGTCATCTTAAATTACATTTATTTTCATTTGTTATAATTACACAAGGCATATTCTTACATTCAGCGTCCGGGTCGCAGCTGGCTGGCGAGTAACAAAATAGAGCTCGAAAACTCACGTGATATTTTTATATAAATTGGGTTCAACACGATATCCAGCTGAGGTACCAAAACTAACCTAAAAACAACAAACACCTGCGACCCTGACGTCCTGCGACATCCTTTAAGTATAATCGTCATAAGATCACATTTTTTTTATAAGGCAAACAACAATTTTTAAAGCTAAACCTTTGTTAAAGAGGGTGGAGTGGTGTGGAGTTCGGGCGAGAAACCGATGGCGAAGATTTTCTTGCAAAATAAACGGACAATTCGAACGAATAATTATTTTCTGGAATGAAGATATCTAATACTAAAAGCGACAATAGAAAATATTTTAAATAAAGTTTAGATAGCCGTATTTTATTACTTTGCACCAATTTAGTACGGATTCAAAAGACATGCACGATCTGTACTCAATGACGCCAACCTCGTCTGATTAGTGATTAGTGATTACAGATAATTTATATAACAAATTCACAAAACAGAAACGTTTTAACCGAATAGAAGAAGTAAACCTAAAAAAATCAATAAGTATTTGATTTTGAATTTTCAAAAAGCATCATATTATAAAAATAAATTACCAGCTAATCTATGAGAAACGTTAAAACTTCATGACACGTAATAAAAACAAAGTTCTAAAAGTTGGAAGCATTCGTGTGACTGCACAGCCTTAACCCAAAAAACTTACAGAGCCTAAACGAATCCAATGAAGATTTTTCAACAGTAGGGAGCGCAGTAGGTATACACGTTTGTTTTCTTTGTTCATTTAATTTTTATATTACATACTGGCAACGAAAATAAACGGGAAAAACTGTGAACGAGATACTCCGACGCCATTTTGTAGTGCGGAACTAAGAAAGTCGTACAACAAAACTAAGTCACAATTTGTAAATTAAATTACCTGGGGCGCACTCTACCAATGAAAATATAATTAATTTATCCTCATTAAACATACTTATTTTTTTTTGTATTTTTTTTAAATTTATATTGCGAACTCGCAGTCACTTTCTGACGATCTATGACGCTCCTAGCCTAGCCTAAACCTAACTTACATAATCTTTTCGCATAAAAATCGCTTAATCCCGTTCAAAATGCCAAATAGTTTGAACCTTTGAGTTCTCAACGCTGTTCGAAATTGTGCAATTTCTGAATATTGCACATAGGTATGATTTAAAACCTAAAGTTTCTGGTATACTAACTCTTTACAGTATATATTGGACGTTACTGTGCGCGGGAAGCTCTTTACATTGAACAGAGTACGGCTACAAATTATTTTTGTAATGAAATATTTTGGACTTACTGATAAAACTTTTATCATGTTACGCTTCCTGGCCAAAATGTGACACGTGTGTCATTATCAAAGTGATTTTAGGTTAACCTTTTTTTGTTCACAGCTGTTGTATGTAATTGGAATCAACGAAAGTTCAGCTCACAACTATGTACATTTAATCTCCCGAACCTAACCGAATTTAAGTGCAAACATACTTATTCTTTATATTTAGTTTGTCGTATACCGAATTCATTATCTTACTAATGAAATAGGTACGGACACATTTTATCAACCAATGGCATTTCCATCTTTACATTCAATTGGACAAATATCTGAAATCTGAAAAAAAAATCTTTTTTTCTTCTAATGGACTGTGGCAAACTAATTCTATTATTTGATACAAAATCCGGTAACCTGTTACATTATCAACGTCACGTCATTTAGGAAGTCCTACAAGTAATCTGTTTACTATAAAACTAATTTAAGCTTACTGTTGACAATGTAACCAAAACAAGATTTGAGATATTTTCCATCGATCACAGTTTCAATCAACGTCATAGATACCAACAACAGTAAAAAGAAAAGTAAAATTTTTAAGATAATCTTGGGTAGTACTTTAAACATTCGTAATCATGCTTAAAACAATGAGTGAACTTTAAAAACTCATTCGGGTTATAAAATGTTAATTTTTAGAACCATAGACAACAAAATGAAAATAAAATAGCTTACTAAGAACATTAAACAAGAACCGTTTCGCAGCATCACCCTTAACTCCTTAACCGATATCATGCATTTTATTAGAAAAAAGCAGACATAAAGCCAATTTAAAGCCTATTTCACCAGGTGCTATTCACATAGACAGGGCATTCATTACTCGATGTTGGGCAATCCTCGCACGTTTTAAGGTGCTAATTAATGTAAGTATATCAAGTTATGTCAAGGGTTTTTGTCAAGAGCAGAAGCGTATAATGTATAATATATGCGGAGCTCCTGGTTTACTTGAATGTTAGACAAAGAAAGTTTCTTTACCGCGTTTCAGAAATATCATTTGACACGGCCTCGAAGCATCGAGGCTATGCAAGTGTGGCGTAGAGTGCCCAAAAAATGACGCGCCTCGTTAAATGGGTATCGCAAGGACAAACAGGCCACTAACAAACCTGGCTTGATAACTATATTATAATAAATAGTAATGTTATTATATATCAAAGATTGTGAACAGAGATTGTCTAAGGTGAAATCCTGGATCACATGCGAAGCATTTTAATACGAAAAAATGAGCAAGGCGTAGGGTAGTTAAACATTATTAACATTTGTGTTAAAAAACAAAAATTGGATTGGAAGGGAAGAAATCAAAATAAGATAGCATACAATAAAATTATTATACATAAAAATAGTTTTAAAAAATATTTTATTCCAAAGACGAAAACAACTGCATCTACAATTTCCAATGCATGAGCGAAATCCAGTTCAGAGGTACATAATAATTAATTGGATTTTGGGAACTTAGTTCAGAAATATTGCGGCGAAACCGTGAGTTACAATTTAGGTGATAAAATCATTGTTTAAAATCTATGGTACAAAAATTATAGCATAAATAACTACAAATATTAAGTGTATCAAAATCCAGTCGATCTTTTTTTTACCCTACGCACAAATTTTTGACACTGACGTTATCGTATCGTAATCGACTAAAATTGTATGGAGGTATAAACAGCGCCCTGGCGGACGTAAATGAAACTATATTTTGTCATATTATAGTCACTCGATGGTGATACTGATTTGATAAGATTAAAATTTCATGCTCAGGAGATTGATCACAAAAGTAACTACCTTAGACACGCCGGCGTAAAATCCCAGTTCGTTTCTCCTGTACGCACTAAAGATACAGGTTATTTTAAATTATGTCAGGTTACTTTCGCAGCCAACGCTCCGCTATAAAAGCGAATGCAATGATGATGTAAATATGAACGTGATGATGAAAGCGACGATGACGGTGATGACATTAAAAATTACGACGATAATGGCGATGAACAAGATAAAAGCGAGATGTTGGCTGCAAAAACTAAATGACTTAAAAAAACTATTTTTAACTAATATAAATCTACTTAAATTACCCAATTACTATTGGAATAAATGAGTAATCAAGAAGTCATGTTACTTTATTGAAATTGAAGTTATTAACGATATGGATGTTTAGATTATGAAAAAGTTTGATATATGATGTGAACTTTATTTAGTATAATAAAGTATCAAATCTTCTATACGCATTTCAAACGACCCTTTTTCTATGTCAGTTTGAACAATGTAATCAACAGCTAAAGTTTTTTTTTTCACTTTTGTAAAAGTAATGTATCACCAGTAATCTATGTATGACCACTATAAAATAAATGATTGCAACTTTAGCCAACAAAGACGAACGATTTTACTTCCCAGCCAGATTAATATTCTTTTCTCATAGTTCTTTTAAGGCTAATAAAATGCAATTAATAGAATAGTTGATAGTTAGGTAATAATTCTTATTACCTAACTATTACTTATTATCGATAGGTGATAGTTCTTATAAACGGATTTTATTGTAGCAACACATTTCGATGTACTAAATTAAAAAGTGCAGATTTGAAAAAAATACTTTAGTTATAATTAATTAAAACCCATATAGTGCTCGTACTTACAAACAATGTACACTTACCAAAAATTTCTCACAAAACACCATGACCTGTATGATCATGATCATGAGAAACTAAATATCTGCCTGTTTTGTGCTAAGTTGTTTAAATCCAATACGAGTCTGTTATGGTCTTAAAAAGAATTACACAGCACTTTGAAATCAATTTTCTTCGACATTAAATCTGTAAAATGATGACCTAGCTTTAAGATGCAAGTGTTAAGTAGTATGTATGACGTAAATTGTTTATGACACTGGAATATAATTAAAAAAATATTTATCTGACAGCCGTCAGTTGTCCGTTGTTTACATAACAATGGCAATGTATAAGAGTATTACACGTATCATTTATTGTTACATTTTAAGATATTATTACGCGAACTCGATGCAATAGGCCCGTGGTAAGAAAACCTGTCTCGTCCAGCGACATACGTTTCTTCAACGATTATATACTATAAGAAAAGAATCGATTTACCTAAGAGTAATAAGCATACATGTACGTACAATAAAATAAATTCCAAACCAAGGAACGTGAAAACAAAAAAAAACATCACACGAAACTGTGAAAATAAATAAACGATCTCCGCATAACGATGGAAATCAACGATTTTTTTTTTGGTTCAATAATGTATGAAATGATTGCTTTGTACTATATTTAGTTGCATGCTTCAAACATATACCACTAGAGCTAAGGTGTAGATTCTTCTATTCTGAAAAACCTTCAGTTCCAATACAACTGAACAATGCTAGATAAGACAAAAACATTTAAGATGCTTGAGACGAGGAGGCACTGGGTAGGGACGATGGTCCTGAGTCCCTAGTTGTGAGGATGGGAATAAATAACCAGCGAAAGGTTGCAGAGTCATCAGTAGAGAAGTCCCAGCAATGAATAACGATTTAGTTTGTTCCTAGACATCAGTTATTTCCAAAAATTGAATACAATTAGTATGAGAATGATAGCATAACAGGTGAGGATAACATGAAGCTCGATACAACTTTGATACATATTCTCAGTTTAGAGGTCCGCGATGACGACGATGGCGATGAGGATCTAGACGGCGAAACAATGTTCGAAATGTATCTGAGTGGCGTGTTTCAGTTTTGTCATCAGATTAAGAAAACAATAAACGCTCATCTTATGAAATACCAGCATCAGCTCATCGAGAAGTCCTGGGAGGCAAGGCTAGAAAAATTTAAACAAGAAGATTACCTCAGAGTCCACAATAAATTTGAATTCGATGATAGAAATTTAATTAGCTCAAATAGATGAGCAATTTAACTCCCAGAACTACTCGGGACGGATTGCGAACAGGATAAGATCCTTCACGCAATCATGTGGATCTACTATAATTCGCGAGTTGTAGTCGTCCTTATTTACTTATGCTAAAGTTTGTCTCGGTATGACAAGCAAATTGGAAATAAGAAAAGAAATTTACTTGTACCTAATGTACAAGTAAATTTCTTATCAGCATCTTCCAAGTAATCCATAGTACGATTTACTAAGAGTTTTCTTCCTCGTACAACTTCTCTGTGGAATTGTTTACCACCGGCGACTTTCCCGGACCGATACGACTTAAGGACCTTCAAGAGCTTATTCCTTTCTAAAAGGCCGGCAACGCATCTGCAATTCCCCTGGTGTTGCGGTTGATCATGAGCGGCGGTAGTCACTTACCATCACGTAAGCCGCATGCTCGTTTGCCCCCTCTTCTATAAAAAAAAATCCGGCTACTTAATAACCGCAGTCGATTATCTTTGGATAATCTTTGGGAGAGGTTACTCAATACTGTAAGCTGCTGTATCACAATAGAGATTTGGTGGAGCTCAAAAGACGGACCCTACGAATGTACGCTACGATAGCCAGAGATTACCATAATGGAGGGTCAGGACTCGTTCAAGAACTGAAGAGTTTCTCCTTAAAATCTTTTATTAGGGAGAAACTCTTTAGTTTCTCAATCTTTTTCGTTAAAACTGCCTGAAGAACGAAGACAACGACCGCAAGTATAAGGAGAATGCCCCCACTAACGGCTATAATGCCCCGAGAGACCTCAGGTGCCGAGCCCACACAGACGAGAGAGAGGAGTCGAGAGCGGGAACTGGCGAGGAAGACTTACATAACATTCGCCCGTAATCAAGGTGTTATTACTATACAAAGGAAAACTATTTTAAGTTTACCTTTAAACCTATCTTAAGTACATCTCCCATATTAATACATATATTATATTCCTACGACTTATTATGAAACCGCGTGCAGGCAACGAAAGAAACGACAACAGGATACGCGATCTCTTTCTGGCAGAGCCATGTTTGAATTAGACACAATAAATAAATTATGAATGGTACAGGACGTAAGGAAAAAAATCTACTCTTTAAAAATTATCAGATCTATGTGAAATGTATTTGGAAGTATTGTAAAGGTTATTCCTTCAATTAACTTATTTTGGAGATACAGATAAATATATTAAATAGGCGAATTGATAACCTCTTTTTTAGTCGGTCACAAGGAACAGTATTTTACAGCTCGGTCTTTTTTTCTGTCCTCTTTAATTTAGGTTAACATTACAAAACATAAAAAATCTAGAGATATTATATGAAGAGATCGGAACTATCTACGCACCTAGTGGTATATGCAGTCAAATGAGCATGCAATAAAATCATCTAATGTCTTTGAGTTTGATAAACACTTGAACGATGGGTGGTTTTATATTTCAAAGTGTTCTATAAAATCAAAGACGTAACATTACAAATGTATTAGCAGCACCTTGTAACAGTTCTCATTAATTACTTTACATACGTCCGCGTGTTTCATCGTTCACACAAAGAGGATATATATTTTAATTATACACAATAGTAATTACCATGTAATATGGACATTTTGTTTGCATTTAACTCCTTGAACTCTTTAAGAATGCAAATAAGAGGTACGAAATTAAAATCAATTAACAAACTTATTGTTTTAACATGGCATTCTATGTGGATATACCTAAGGTTTTTAATGCAGGTGAACAATGTTTTGACATTGACTGTACTTATTTAATACCTTTATTGTCGCAAGATATTGAAATCAAACTATAGAATTTAGTAATGTTCTTTGTGACAACATTATTCCATTTATTCTTACAACATGGCTAAGGGCCTTAGTGTTATGATTTAAGATATTCCAAGCAATATTAAATATAAGGACTTCGTTTTCTAATACAGATCTAATAAATGTAAAGATCTAATACATTAACAGAATTCAATTATATAAACCGTTTATTTAATTATCTGTATCAATTAAAACCATGGAGGCTATGGGAAGCATTAGTGCAAGCTTCCACAATAACATGGTGAAAATTAAATAATACAGTTAAAAATAATATACATGCTAAAATTAAACGTAATCTGTATTTTCTGTAAGATAGTCTGGAGGCTCAAAGAAAATAATTTGTTTCATGAATGAAAGTAATTTGTTTCGTGAATTATCAAAATTATGCCACCATTTTGTTGGCTTATCATTATTGACAGTTGAGAGGTCAAAAACGCCAAAAAAATAAGTACAGCCAAGACCAAGAGCTCACGTGACCTAAATGGTCACTATATCTAACGTCAATTCCATATTCATTTAAAACAATAAATACAACGGATAAATAAAAGTTACTCAAACATTTCCATCCAGTCCCGGATAGTTTTTAAAGTCCGAGTTTGACTAAACTGGCCGTAAGTTAACTATATCTTTTCATAAAATTAAGGCGGACATTTTTAAACTCATTTTTGGGAGCGATAGTAACACTTCTAAGGAATGCCCAATCTTGACACTGAAACATAAAAATTGTACTGCCATAGAAATATTTCGTGTGAAAGACTACTTTCTTAGTCTTAATACCGTATGAGTTTGTGTCATAATCGGTACAAAAATAAGTTTCAAAACTATGACCGCTATAAATAAGGAGGTAAGAAATACTTCGTACTTCTCAACTCGGAGCATACACTACTACCAGTGATGTCAGAAACGTCACTACTAGTTATCCAAAAATACAGTTAAAGCTGTTTACATTTATTAGAAAAAAAATTCTCGCAATTGTCTTTGTTCTGACATAATTTTAAGTTTGTTTATAAATAAATACAATATTACATAAACAGATATTACATTACAGAAAAATACAATAGAATAATTTCGATCAAATTCAAATTATGGCTATTTTTTTAATTTTAATCATTTTGTTAAATTTACATGGCTCCAATCAATCAAATTTGTTGACAGAGCATAAATAATTTTGCTCTGTCAACAAATTTTGTTTTACTTACATCCAATTTAATTTTTCAAAATTATATACAAAAAATAAAGTCTTATTGGTAATATAATAAAGTATATAACGTTACCTTGCCGTGGTCACGTTTCCGACTGTGATCTCACACTAGTAATGGACGCTCCGAGTTCAATAGGCAGAGTAAAAAAATATCGTAATAGAAACAATTCAATGTACTTATCAGTCATAAGATCTACGTAATTACATTTAGATAAGAGCATACGTTGTGACCACACTTTAACAGGACAGTCGGCGGCGTTGTGGGGCCCAGCCAATATCGTAGTCATTACGCTTCGTCATCACCTCCAATAAAGTTTTATTTTCGAATTCGGTGAATTAGTTTCAAAAAGTCGAAAGGATAATTCTGATTCAATTGAAACAAAGCCAACAGCATCATTAGCAAAGAGTCCCGTAATGCACAAAAATCAGGTTTGAAAGGATCAAATTAATAGAATACGAAAAACAAATTTTAGGCGCGATTTTCAACATAATGAAACATTTGTAGTTTATCACTAAAAAGTAAACATTATTGGAAGCGATAACTGAAACAAATCACTCTTTACATTACTCATTTAAAAACGTCCATACAGCACTCCACATTATCACATTTCTTTTTTCATAAAAAAAGATCAATCGGCGATTTCTCGTTCAACATCCAACAGGGCAATGGCACAACCCACGTTATTATTTTAATATTCGTATATCTACACATTTTAGACACACATAAAACACTACAAGTCTGTAAAGTCACTACGGTAAAGGCTTCAAAGGAAAGTAGTCTTTACGGCACTGTGTTAGAGTTCAAGCCTTTGCCATACAGTGGAGGGGGAGTAAAGCAGTTTTTTTTATAGAAGTGGTGAGCCCAACGATCCCACGTGCCACCCTCACAAGTACGTGGATTCACCTGAAAAATGCAAGAAACCCATTTAAGCGCTGTGAACCAATGCATATGCCACAAACAGATTTACTTGTTCGGACCTTTTACTTGTTCACAAGCCGAGAACATTCCATGTCTACATAACAGGATTAAAAGATGGATGGCTTTCTGAACAAAATTAAAAGTCCAGACAAGAATCAATGATTCTGTAAGCAGTAGTAATTTTTAAACGCCATCAATGGATAACGAAAATTTAATTTAACATTACTCCAATGAAATCAACAATGAACATTGATTGAAAAATATTAGTAATAATAAGATCTCAAAATAGATATTTTTTATTTTGATTCTAACGGCTTTATTTATTAATCGTTGATTATCACTTACTTAAATTAAATATTAAATATCTCTATACCTATCTCTTTCTGATGTCATTTAGTCCAAAGAGAGAGGGCAACAATAAGCAATATATAATTTGCCGTCAATTTAATGAGTAAATATTAAAACATTATTTTGTAATTTTTTTTCAAGTTATTAATAACTAGCAGGAGACAAATATATTTTATCATCTAAAATCAGTCTGATTCATAAAAATAGACGTCAATTTAAAAAAAAATGCTTAAAGTTTCTCCTATTTCACATAATTACAATAGAAAGACTTGTATATAGAGAAAATTATAATTTAAGTAAAGAATAATCAACAATCCTAATAAGTATTATTACTCCGTACTCTACGCATAGAACATGTCCTCTGTGGTTAATAACATTTAAAAGCAATAAAGAAATTTTAGGCGTTTAAAAACTCTGTATGTGGCATGTGTGATGCGCTCAGTGCAATGCAAAGCGGATGATCTTTGTTAAACATATACATGGATGAGTGAACGCTGAATGTGTTGGGGTTGTATCAACTCTTGACTATCGTCACATTTGACGGTAGATACTACATATGAAAAAAAAAACTAAAAATTCCAATGGTTTTTTATAAAACTGGGTTTTATTTGCATGTATATACATATGCTTAAAAGTTTTTTTCAAACTGACTTTCAAATTGTTCACTTTTAACTTAAAAAGAAAGATACATACATACAAAATAAAAACGAATTTATATCTTTATCAATATTATGCACAGAATATTATAATTTTATTTTAATTTGAAATACTCAATGTTGATGATCAACCCGTGACAACGATGCAAAGAAGATTAGAATTATATAGCAACATTTACACATAACACACTCCACAAAGAGGGTATGGAGAGAATGACCACAGGAATATATACAAAATGATCACTCCATCCTTAATGATAAAATAAACAGAAAATAAAACAATTTTATTAGAACAAATACCTTCAGACAATAACTAAGTTCTTTTAGTTTTATTTTCTGTCCAGAATTTAGTAAAGTAAACACATAACAATTATGTAAAATAGGTTTATGACTGACATCCAATTACGACAAAACAAGCATGCTAAACGAAAGACATCCAGACACACAAACAGTTATTACAGAATAGAAATGACGATTTACGTACTCGAATGTAAAGAAGCAAAGGTATAAACAGAAACTGCTAGTCAGCAAATAATAAACATAAATTAGTATAGGGCTTATAATAAATTAAACGTTATAAGTATAATTTTAAAGATCAAATCGTGGTAGTATGTGGAGCCAAGCGGTGAACGAAAACTAAAGTTTTAATCGTAACATAAGTCAAAAACCTTGTTATATTGGTGTAAGATTTGTTATAATATATTGAGGTATGTGACTTTATTGTTGACTGTATGTTTATTGATATTTATATTGAATATATATAAAATATATTATTTTTAGTATTGTTCGTGTTCTAGTATTGTTTTTTATTCCATTCTATTCTAGTGTAATTTTTTTTAAAGATCAAAGTAACAAAAATCACCAAATCTCATCCCACAAGTAGTTACACTTACAAGCCTGTGAGACTGTAATGTCCAGAATATTTAAGACCTTTGATGGAAGGTGTTAGAACCTTTAAACCTGAAGCTGAGAAGTGTGTGTCGTTACAAATCTGTGTGTGAGCATACGTGTATGCGTGCGTGCGTGCGTGGGTGTGTGTATGTGTGTGTGTGTGGCGGCGCATGATATTTACGTGTGCGCGA